>JAHFZB010000076.1:135089-223791 GCA_036884735.1 Huso huso | reverse complement strand
TCCCAGCGTTTCGACAAATGGTCCTTGGCACCTCCCAAGTGCTCACACGGGCCCCAGAGACCTCGGGGATTCTGAGCAGCTTGCCAAATGGTCCCTGGCACCTCCCCCTGCACGTGCACGGGCCCCAGTGAGCGTTGGGTCCCAGCGGCTCGCCAATCCATCCCTGGCACCTCCCCAGTGCGTGCATGGGTCCCAGAGACCCTGCACCGGGTCCCAGCTGCTCGCCAAATGGTCTCTGGCAACTCCCAGCATGCACACAGGCTACAGCGACTTTGCGTGGGGTACCAGCTGCTCGCCAAACGTCCTGGCACCTCCCCAGGGCATGCACGGACACTAGCGACCCCATGGGGACCCAGCAGCTAGGTATTCCGTCCCTGGTGCCTCCCAGCGTGCGTTCGGGACCCCAGCGACCCCACGGGGTCCCATCTGCTTGCCAAAATGGACCCAGGCACCTTCATAGCATGCATGGGCCCCAGCGACCCGTGCGGGGTCCCAGCGGCTCCCCAAAATGTCCCTGGCACCTCCCCAGCGCTCACTGGGCCCAACAACGCACGCGAGAACCCAGCGGCTTGCCAAATGGTCCCTGGCACCTCCATAGCGGGCGCGACAGGGTCCACCGACCCCTTGCGGGTCCCAGTATTCATAAAATGGTAACTGGCACCTCCCCAGGACAAGCACGTGCCCCAGCAACCCCGTGCGGGGTCCCAGCAGCAACTTGGCAAATGGTCCTGGCACCAATCCAGCGCAGACGCACAGGGCCCCTACCAGCGTGTGGTCCCAGCGGCTCGCAATTGGTCCCTGGCACATCCCCAGAGTGTGCACGGACCCCATTGACTTCGCGCGGGGGTCCCAGCGGATCGCCAAATGTTCCCTGGCACCTCCCCAGCGCGCGCAAGGGGCCCAGCGCCCCTGCGCGGGAACCGTGCGGCTCGCCAAATGGTCCCTGGCACCTCCCTTGGGATCACACGGGCCCCAGCGACCTCGCATAAGGTCCCAGAGGATCGCCAAACGGTCCCTGGCACCTCACCAGCGCACACACTCGCCCCAGATACCTTGTACAGGTTCACAGAGGCTCGCCTAATGGTCCCTGGCAAATCCCCAGCGCACACGTGCCCCAGCGACTTTGCGCGGGGTCCAGGTGTCTCGCCAAATGGTCCCTGGCACATCCCCAGCGCGCGCACAGGCCCCAGCGACCCCGCGCGGGGTCCAAGTGGTTTGCCAAATGGTCCCTGGCACCTCCCCTGCGCTGAGCATCATCAGCATAGAAATGGTATGAGAGAAACCATAGGATGCGATGGGGGGGCCCAGGGAGCGGGTGTAGAGAGAACAGGAGAGGACCCAAGACTGACCCTGGGGGGACTCCAGTTAAGAGAGGGTGAGGTGGAGGTTGCTCCACGCCAGGTTACCTGGTAAGTGCGGTTGGAGAGGTAGGAGGAGAACCAGGCCAGAGCAGTGCCAGAGATCCCCAGGTCAGCAAGAGATGATAGTAGAATAGAGTGATCAACAGTGTCAAAGGCAGCAGAGAGGTCGAGGAGAATTAGGACAGAGGAGAGAGGCAGCTCAGGCACACTTAAGTGAGTTGGTGACAGACAGGAGGGCGGTTTCAGTGGAGTGAGCAGAGCGGAAGCCAGATTGGAGAGGGTCAAGCAGAGAGTGGTTGGACAGGAAAGCAGAGAGCTGGCGGTGTACAGTCCGCTCGAGGGTTTTGGAGAGGAAGGGTAGGAGGAGACAGGACGGTAGCTCTGGAGGGAGGTGGGGTCGAGGGTAGGTTTTTTTTGAGGAGGGGAGGATAGAGGCTTTTTTGAAGGCAGAGGGGAAGATGCCAGAAAGTAGAGAGGTGTTGAGGAGGAGGAGATGAAGGGGAGTAGAGCAGGAGCAGCAGCTTGAAAGAGGTGAGTGGGGAGGGGTCCAAGGCACACGTGGTGGGTTTGTGACCCTGGAGCAGGGAGGAGAGGTCAGAGTCTGAGAGGGGCAAGAAGGTGGGAGAGGGGGCGAGTTAGTAGGGGATGTAGTGGGTGTAGGGGTTGGAGCAGGAGGGGTGCGGGGGAGGAGAGGTGTTAAAGAGTTTCTTGGATATCTGAGATTTTAGAAGAAGAAGGAGGCAAAGTCGGGGGAGATAGAGGAGGGAGGAGGAGGGGGGGAGGGTTTAGGAGGGAGGAGAAGGTAGAGAATAGTTTACGTGGGTTGTTAGTGGAGGCTTGGATTACAGATTGAAATAAGCACATTTAGCAGAGGAGAGAGTAGAGGAGAAGGAGGAGAGGAGAGTGCGGTAAAGGTCTAGGGGCAGGGAGTTTGGTCTCTTCCATTTCTTTTCAGCAGATCGCAGTGTGATTCTTGCGAGCGGAGCACAGAGGAGAGCCAGGGATGGGGAGGGAGGGGCGAGCAGGTCGGGAGGTGAGGGGACAGAGGGAGTCGAGGGAGGAGGTGAGTGAGGAGAAGAGGGTGGAGGTAGCAGAGTCTACGAAGAGTTGTTAAAAAGGAGTCGATAGGAGGGAGGTGAGAGAGAGCAGTGGAGGCAAGGACAGAGGGGAGAGAGAGCGGAGGTTACCAGAGAGGTGACAGTGGGGGTAGGAGGAGCAGGGAGAGGGGAGAGACAGAGAAAAAGAGATGAAATAGTGATCAGAGAGGTCCAGGGGGTGACAGAGAGGTTGGAGGGGCAGCAGGCCCTGGAGAAGGTGAGGTCCAGTTGACGGCCAGCTTTGTGGGTAGGAGGGGACGGAGAGAGACAGAAGTCGAAGGAGGAAGGAGAGGGAGGAATCCAGCAGAGTGGCTGGGGTTGGAGAGATGGATGTTGAAGTCACCCAACAGGACAGTCGGGGTAGACAGAGAGGGAGGAGGAGAGTAGATAGTCGAGTTCATCCAGAAAGTGAGTGAGAGGCCCAGGGGGCGGTACAGAACAATGAGCAGGAGTTGACAGGGAGAGGTTAGTTGGACTGCATGAAATTCAAAGGTAGTGACAGAGAGGGAGGTGAGATCGGAGGACACAGAAAAGAGTAAGGAGAGAGGGAGAAGACCTGTCCCACCTCCCCGTCCGTGAGACGCGGGGTATGGGACAGGGCGAGAGAGGACAGGGCAGCAGGAGTAACAGTGTTATCAGGGGACAGCCAGGTTTCAGTGAGAGCAAGGAAATCGCGAGAGGTGGGAGGCAAAGGCAGAGATAAAATCAGCTTTGTTAGCAGAAGAGTGACAGTTCCAGAGTGCACCAGAGAGTGTCGGGGGGGGGAGAGGCAGAGAAATGAGGTTAGAGGGGTTGGAGGAGCAACAGCGGAGGGAGGGCAGAGGACGAGGACGGAGGACAGAACAGGGATGTGAGAGACAGTCATAGCAGGACAAGCAAGACAAAAGGCACAGTAGGAGCAGTGGGGTGGAGGATACAGACCTGACTAGTAGATGGCTTCTTCCAGAGCGCTGTTGGGTGTGGATCTATTCGACCAGTGTCTTAGCGCAGGCCTCCCTTGCTGGACTCCCCACAGCTAGACTCCCGGCTCTTTTTGTTGAGGCTCTTCTGTTTGCTGGCTTCTTGCTGGCGCTAAAATAAGCTGCTTGAATAAATGTTGTTACACCTGCTTGGCAAAAGAACCAACTAAACTGTGTGGAAACCAATCAAATAGCAAAATCAACTGCTAATCAATTTAGCCACTCACCTGGTACTAATCACACACAAACTCAGCCAATTCAAACACCACCTTACAATGTCATCAAATGTAGTAGTTACAATTACTAAAAGCAGGAACTTATCTATCTGCCTCTCTCTCCCCAGCGACTTTGCGCGGGGTCCCAGCGGCTAGCCGAATGGTCTCTTGTACCTCCCCAGCGCTCCCACGGGGCCCAGCGACCCCGCGCGGGGTCCAAGTGGTCTGCCAAATGGTCCCTGGCACCTCCCCTGCGTGCACACGGGCCCCAGCTACCAAGCGTAGATTCCCAGAGGCTCCCCAAAAGGTCTCTGGCACCTCCCCAGCAAGCGAACGGGGCCCAGAGACACCGCGCGGGGTCCCAGTGGCTCTCCAAATGGTCCCTGGCACCTCCCACGCGCTCGCATGGGTCCCAGCGACCGTGCATGGGGTCCCAGCAGCTCGTCAAATTGTCCCTGGCTCCTCCCCAGTGCGCGCACAGGGCCCAGCAACCACACGCCGGGTCCCAGCATCTCGCAAATGGTCCCTGGCACATCTCCAGTGCGCACACGGGCCACAGCGACTTTTGCGCTGGCTCCCAGCGTCCGCAAATAGTCCCTGGCACATCCCAGTGCGTGCACGAGCCCCAGCGACTTCGTGTGGGGTCCCAACGTTTGCCAAATGGGCCCTGGCCGCTCCCCAGCGTGCAAGGGACCAACGACCCGCACGGGGTTCCAGCAGCTCTCAAATGGGCCCTGGCACCTCCCCAGTGTGCGCATGCAGGGCCCAGAGACCCCAGGGGTCCCAGCTGACTCGCCAAATGGTCTCATGCACCTCCCCAGCACGCTCACGGGTACCAGCAATCCGGCTGGGGTCCCAATGGTTCGCCAAATAATCCCTGGAACCTCCACAGCAAGCACGGGCCCCAGAGACCCAGCGGGGTTTGAGCGAATCGCCAAATGGTCCCTGGCACCTCCCCAGCAGCCGCGACGGGGCCCAGCGACCTCGCAGGGTCCCAGAGCTCGCCAAATGATCCCTGGCACATCCCCAGCGCGGGCACTGGTGCCAGCGACCCAAGACGGGGTCCCAGCGGCTCAACAAATGGTACCTGGAACCTCCCTAGCGCGCACTGGTGCCAGCGACCCCGCACGGGGTCCCAGCGGCTCAACAAAGAGTCCCTGGCACCTCCCCCTCGCGTGCACAGGGCAGCGACTTCGTTCGAGAACAAAGAGGCTCGCCAAATGGTCCCTGGCCCCTCCCCAGCACGCGCACAGGGCCGAGTGACTCCGCGCAGGGTCCCAGAGGCTCGCAAATGGTCCCTGGCACATCCCAGCGCACGCACGGGGCCCAGCGACCTCACGCAGGGTCCCAGAGGCTCGGCAAATGGTCCCTGGCACCTCCCCATCGCGAGCACTGACCGACTTTGCGTGGGGTCCATGCGGCTCGCCAAATGGTATCTGGCACATCACAGGCATGCAAAGCGGGCACCAACGACTTTGAGTCGGGTCCCAGTGGCTCGAGAAATGGTCCCTGGTCCCTCCCAGCTGCCGCATGGGACCCAATGACCCTGCCCGGGGTCCCAGCAGCATGCCAAATCTTCACTGGCCCCTCTCCACCGCGCAAACGGGGGCCAGCGACCCCGTGCGGGGTCCAAGCGGCTCGCCAAATGGTCCCTGGCTCCTCCCAAGCGCGAGCACGGGCCCCAGCGACTTCGCTCGGGGTCCCAGCGGCTCACCAAATAGTCCCTGGCCCCTCATCTGCGCACGCACTGGGCCCAGCGACCCCGTGCGGGGTCACAGCGGCTAATCGAATGGTCCCTTCCTCCTCCCCAGCACGCGCATGGAGACCAGCGACCCCACGGGGATCCAGAGGCCAAATGGTCCCTGGCACATGCCCAGCGTGTGCGGGTCTAAGAGACCCGCTTGGGGTCCGAGTGGCTCAGCAAATGGTCCCTTCCTCCTCCCCAGTGCAAGATCGAGCCCAGCGACCCTGGGCGGTGTCCCAGTGGCTTCGCCACATGGTGCCTGGCACCTCCCAAGCGCGCATGGGGCCCAACGTCCCCGCTGGGTCCCAGCAGCTCGCCAAATGTTCCTGGTACCTCCCCAGCGATGTACTGTGTCCAGCGACCCCTTGCGGGGTCTGAGCGGCTCGCCAAACGGTCCCTGGCACCTCCCCAGCGCATGAACAGGGCCACAGAGACCCCTTGCGGGGTCCCAGCGGCTCGCCAAATGATCCCTGGCACCTCCCCAGCATGCGCACGGGCCCCAGCGACTTCGTGTGGGGTTCCTACGGCTCGCCAAATGGACCCTGGCACATCCCCAGCGCGCACGGGCCCCAGCGACTTCGCGCGGGGTCCCAGCAGCTCATCAAATGGTATATGGCACATCCCCAGCATGCAAACGGGCACCAGCGACTTTGCGCGGGGTCCCAGTGGCTCTAGAAATGGTCCCTGGTCCCTCCCCAGTGCGCACCTGGGACCCAACGACCCCGCGCAGGGTCCCAGCGGCTCACCAAATGGTCCCTGGCCACTCTCCACTGCGCAAACTGGGGCCAGCGACCCAGTGCGGGGTCCAAGCGGCTTGCCAAATGGTACCTGGCTCCTCCCCAGAGCGCGCACGGGGCCCATCGACCCCATCAAGACGCGGGTACCAGCGGCTCGCCAATTGATCCCTGGCAACTTCCCAGCGCCGCACACGGGCCCCAGCTACCCAAGTGTAGATTCCCAGCGGCTCCCCCAAAAGGTCGCTGGCACCTCCCCAGCACGCGCACAGGGCCCAGAGACCCCGCGCGGGGTTCCAGTGGCTTGCCAAATGGTCCCTGGCACCTCCCAAGTGCTCGCATGGGTCCCAGCGACCCCGCGTGGGGTCCCAGCAGCTTGCCAAATGGACCCTGGCCCCTCTCCAGCACATGCACGGGGCCCAGCGACCCCGTGGGGTCCCAGCAGCTCGCCAAATGGTCTCATGCACCTCCCCAGCACGCTCACAGGTACCAGCGACCCAGCTGGCGTCCCAATGGCTCAACAAATGGTCCCCTGGCTCCTCCCCAGCGCACGCCGCCGCGGGGCCTAGCGACCTCGCGCGGGATCCCAGTGGCTCTCCAAATGGTCCCTGGCTCTTACCAGCGCTGGGGCCCAGCAACCACGCGCGGGGTCCCAGCAGCTCACAAATGGTCCCTGGCACTTCCCCAGCGTGCACACGAAGTGATACCGAAGTGTTACAGATACCTCATAAAAAATAACTGGGCTAAGCCTAGTATTTAGAAGAAAAAAAAGAGAGGTCAATAACAATCAAGGACACAATAGGCTGTTCATATTTTAAGGCACCTTATATTTAAACTGTATGCCCACCAATATGAAAAAAGAATGAAATTATAAAAATGTATTTCCAGTTTATTAGTGTTTTTATTTACTTTCATAGCTCTATTTTCAGCAACAATTCCAAAGCTATTAATGCATTTTTAATTGGAAGCAGCAGTTTTTTGTAACGTCTCATAGTTTCAGAAGAACAATGTTAGCAGGTCTACAGAGAAGCAGCCCAAACACCTGTTGTAATGCAAACAGCCTTTTAGCATATGTTGAAAACTTTTCATTTTTGTACTTGAGTGTTTTAAATACACTGAATTTTTACAAAATGTTGATATATCCGTTATGTTTAAAGATAGTGGTTATTTTTAAGTGAAATTGCGGAATTCCATTCCTTTCTTATTTATTTGCTTCACATCTGTTTGGTGGAACACATGCAAAATATGGTGTGTGTCCAGGCACTTTACATTATGTAATATATTGTAAATACATTATATAATACATGTTTAGTAAATATATTGAATAATACATTTCTAAAAAATACATGGACAATATCATTGATATATTGTTACCTGAAATTATATTTTAAATATATTTAAAATATGTTTAAGCAAATACATTGTAAATATATTTTCCATATGATGAAAACGGGCCAATTTTATAATATGTTAAATATATTTTATAAAACGTTACATACATAATACATATATTTTTTCCATATATTTTATCATTCCCAAAGACTATGAGTTTTATATGAATAATATGTTTACAAAAATATATTTAAAATATATATTTTTTTAGTATGGGCAGCGACTGGGGGTGTCCAAGTGGCTGCAAACGGTCCCTGGCCCCTCCCAGCGATTGCACGGGCCCAGCGACCTCGCAAGAGGGTCCCAGAGGCTCGCCAAATGGTCCATGCCACATCCCCAGAGCGCCAGACGGACCCCAGCGACTTCATGGGAGGTGCCAGCGGCTTGCCAAATGGTCCCTGGCACCTCACCAGCGAGTGCAGGGGCTCCAGCGACCTCCCGCAGGGTCCCAGCGGCTGGCCAAATGGTCCCTGGCACCTCCCCAGCTCGTGGACTGGGCCCAGCAACCACGCGGGAGGTCCCAGCGGCTCGTAAATGGTCCATGGCCCCTCCCCAGCATGTGCACAGGGTCCAACTACCCCACGCGGGGTCTCAGCGGCTCGCCAAATGTTCCCTGTCACCTCCCCAGCACGCACACGGGCCCAGCGAACCAAGACAGGGTCCCAGCAGCTCGCCAAATGGTCCTTGGTACCTCCCCCAGCGCACCGACTGGTCCCAGCAACCCCAGGCGGGGTCCCAGCGGCTCGCCAAATGGTCCCTGGCACCTCCCCAGCGCGCGCACGGTGACCAGCAACCCCGCACGTGGTCCCAGCTGCTCATCAAATGGTCCCTGGCACCTCACCAGCAGTGGCACGGGCCCCAGCGACCCCGTGCGGGGTCCCAGCAGCTAGCCAAGTGGTCCCTGGCTCCTACCCAGTGCGCGCACAGGTCCCAGCAACCACGTGTGGGGCCTCTGCGGCTCGCAAATGGTTCCTGGCCCCTCCGCAGCGCACACACGGGGCCCATCGCCCCTGTGCGGGTTCCCAGCGGCTCAACAAAGAGTCCCTGGCACCTCCCCCTCGCGTGCACAGGGCAGCGACTTCGGTCGAGAACAAAGAGGCTCTCCAAATGGTCCCTGGCCCCTCCCCAGCACGCCAAGACAGGGCCGAGTGACTCCGCAGGGTCCCAGAGCCTCGCAAATGGTCCCTGGCACATCCCAGCACGCCGCACGGGCCCAGCGACCTCACGCAGGGTCCCAGAGGCTCGGCAAATGGTCCCTGGCACATCCCAGCGCGCGGACGTGGCCCCACTACCGCGTGCCTTGTCCCAGTGGCTCGCCAAACGGTCCCTGGCACCTACCCAGTGATCCCACGGGCCCCAGTGACCTCGAGCAGGGTCCCAGAGGCTCGCCAAATGGTCCCTGGCATATACCCAGCGAATGCACGGGCCCCAGCGACCTCGCGCGGGGTGCCAGCTGGCTCGCCAAATGCTCCCTGGCACCTCCCCAGCACGGGCACTGGGCCCAGCAACCCAGCGCGGGGTCCCAGTGGCTCACCTGACCTCGAGCAGGGTCCCAGAGGCTCGCCAAATGGTCCCTGGCATATACCCAGCGCGCGCACGGGGCCCAGCGGCTCGCCAAATGATCCCTGGCACCTCCCCAGCATTCACACCGGCCCCAGAGACCCTGCGCAGGGTCCGAGCGGCTCGCCGAATGGTCCCTGGCCTCCCCAGCGATCATACGTGCCCCAGCGACCTTGCGCAGGGTCCCAGCGGGCTCGCTGAATGGTCCCTTGCACCTCCCCAGCGCATGCACGGCCGCCATCGACTGTGCGAGGGGTCCCAGCGTCTCGCCAAATGGTACCTGGCTCATCCCCAGCATGCACACGGCCCCAGAGACCCCCCAAGAGGGGTCCCAGCGGCTCGCCGAATGGTCCCTGGCCCCTCCCCAGCGATCACACGTGCCCCAGCGACCTCGCGCAGGGTCCCAGAGGCTAGCCAAACTGTCCCTGGTACCTCCCCAGCGCATGCACGGGCCTCAGCGATCTCGTGCAGGTTCCCAGCGACTTGCCAAATGCTCCCTGGCACCTCCCCAGCACGGGCACTGGGCCCAGCAACCAGCATGGGGTCCCAGTGGCTCACCAAATTATTATTATTATTATTATTATTTATTTCTTAGCAGACACCCTTATCCAGGGCGACTTACAATCGTAAGAAAATACATTTCAAGTGTTACAATACAAGTAATACAATAAGAGCAAGAAATACAATAATTTTTGTTCAAGTGTGACAAACCACAATTCAATAATACAGCAGATAATAGTGATAGTTACATCAGGATATGATTAAATAGTGATAGTTACATCAGGATATGATTAAATACAAAAATACTACAGGTTAAACACTTGGCAGATTACAGTATTCTGAAGTACAGGATTAAATGCAGTAAAATAGGGGGCAGATAAGAGCAAAAAATAAAGCACATTTAAATGAAGGGTGATAGTGTCCCAGGATACAAACAGAGGAGTTCTACAGGTGCTGTTTGAAGAGGTGAGTCTTAAGGAGGCGCTGAATGTGGTCAGGGACTGGGCAGTCCTGACATCTGTGGGAAGGTCATTCCACCATCATGGAGCAAGGGTGGAGAAGGAGCGGGCTCTGGAGGCAGGGGAGCGAACGGAGGTAGAGCCAGTCTTCTAGTGCAGGCGGAGCGGAGAGGTCGAGTGGGGGGTAGGTAGAGATGAGGGTCTGGAGGTAGCTGGGTGCAGTCTGGTCAAGGCATCTGTAGGCTAGTACAAGAGTCTTGAACTGGATGCGGCGGTGATCGGGAGCCAGTGAAGCGAGCGGAGTAGTGGAGAAGCGTGGGCTTAAGCGAGACAGAGAGTAAATATATTGAATAATACATTTCTAAAAACACATGGACAATATTTTTAAAATATGTTTAAGCAAATACATTGTAAATATATTTTCCATATGATGAAAATGGGCCAATTTTGTAATATGTTAAATATATTTTATATAACGTTACATACATAATACATATATTTTTCCATATATTTTATCATTCCCAAAGACTATGAGTTTAACATGAATAATATGTTTACAAAAATATATTTAAAATATATATATTTTTAGTATGGGCAGCGGCTCACCAAATGGTCCCTGGCACCTCCCCAGCACGCGCACAGGGCCCACCGACCCCGCACGGGGTCCCAGTGGCTCGCCAAATGGTAACTGGCTCCTCCCCAGCACAAGCACGGGCCCCAGCGACCCCGTGCAGGGTCCCAGCAGCTCGGCAAATTGTCCCAGGCACCTATCCAGCGCACGCACAGGGCCCAGCTACCACGCGTGTGGTCCCAGCGGATCGCAAATGGTCCCTGGCACATCCCCAGAGTGCGCATGGACCCCATCGACTTCGCACAGGGTCCAAACAGCTCGCCGAATGGTCCCTGGCACCTCCCCAGTGTGCGCACGGGGCCCATTGACCCCGCACAGAGTCCCAGTGGCTCGCCGAATGGTCCCTGGCACCTTACCAGCACGCGCACGGGCCCCAGCGACCCCGTGCGGGGTCCCAGCGGTTCGCCAAATGGTCCCTGGCTCCTACTCAGCGCGCACAAGGCTCAGCAACCACGCACGGATTCCCAGCAGCTCGCAAATGGTCCCTGGCACATCCCCAGCGGGCACAGGCCCCAGCGACTGCGAGGGTTGCCAGCAGCTCGCCAAATGGTCTCTGGCACATCCCCCGGTTAAAGACAGAGCCTCAGCAATTTCTAGCGGGGTCCCAGCGGCTCACCAAATGGTACCTGGCTCCTCCACAGCGCTGCACTGGCCCCAGCGACTTCGCTGGGTCCCAGCTGCCCGCCAAATGGTACCTGGCTCATCCCCAGCGTGGGCACGTGACCCAGCTGGCTGGCTAAATGGTCCCTTGACCCTCCCCTGTGGGCGCACTGAGCCCAGCGACCCCGCGCGAGGCCCCACCGGGTCGCAAAATGGTCCCTGGCAGCTTAGCAGCATGTGCACAGTGCCCAGCAACCACGCACGGGTCCCAGCAGCTCGCAAATGGTCCATGGCACATCCCTAGCGCGAGCACGGGCCCCAGCAAAGTTGTGAGGGGTCCCAGCGTCTCGCCAAATGGTCCCTGGTACCTCCCAAGCACACACACTGGGCCCAGTGACCTCGCGCAGTGACCCAGAGCCTCGCCAAATAGTACCTGGCCCATCCACTGCGCGCACAGGGCCTAGCGACCCCGTGCGAGGTCCCAGTGGCTCGCCGAATGGTCCCTGGCACCTCCCCAGCGGACGCACTGGACCCAGCGACTCCACACGGGGTCCCAGCGGCTCACGAAATGGTCCCTGGAACCTCCCCAGCGCATGCACGGCCGCCAGCAATCCTGCGCAGGGTCCCAGTGGCTCGGCAAATGGTCCCTGGCACATCCCCAGCGCATGCACGGGCCCCAGCGATTTCTAGCGGGGTCCCAGCGGCTCACCAAATGGTACCTGGCTCTTCCCCAGTGCGCCCACGGGGCTCTGCGACCCCGCGCGGGGTCCAAGCGGCTCGTCAAATTGTCCCTGGCTCATACCCAGTGCAGGCACAGTGCCCAGCAACCACGCGCGGCTCCCAGCAGCTCGCAAATGGTCCCTGACACCTCCCCAGCGCATGGACGGGCCCCAGCGATCTCATGCAGGTTCCCAGCGGCTCGACGAATGGTCCCTGGCACCTCCCCAGCGGACGCACTGGACCCAGCGACTCCACGCGGGGTCCCAGCGGCTCACGAAATGGTCGCTGGAACCTCCCCAGCGCGTGCACGGCCGCCAGCGACTTTACGAGGGGTCCCAGCGTCTCGCCAAATGGTACCTGGCTCATCCCCAGCATGCGACGGGCTCTGCGACCCAGCTGGGTCCCTGGCTCGCCAAATGGTCCCTGGCACCTCCCAAGCCGAACATGGGACCCAGCGACCCTGTGCGGGGTCCCAGTGGCTCACCAAATGGTCCCTGGCTCCTAGCCAGTGCACGCACAGGGCCCAGCAACCACGTAAGGGGTCCCAGCAGCTCACAAATGGTCCCTTGACCCTGCCCCAGCGAGCACACGGACCCCATCGATCCCGCGCGGGGTTCCAGCGGCTCGCCAAATAGTCCCTGGTACTTCCCAAGCACACGAACTGGGCCCAGTGACCTCACACAGTCCCAGAGGCTCACCAAATGGTCCCTGGCACATGCCCAGCGCGCGCACGGGCCCCAGCAACTTCGAGTGGGGTCCCAGCGGCTCGCCGAATGATCCCTGGCACCTCCCCAGCGCACGCACTGGGCCCAGCGACCCCACGCGGGGGCCCAGCGCCGCGAAATGGTCCCTGGCACCTCCCCAGCACGCGTGCACGAGTGCCAGCGACCCGTGCAGCTTCCCAGAGGCTCGCCAAATGGTCCCTGGCACCTCCCAGCGCATGCACGGGCCCCAGCGATTTTACGCGGGTTCCCAGCAGCTCACCAAATGGTCCCTGGCACCTCCCCAGCGTGTGCAAGAGGTCCAGCATCCCCGCGTGGGATCCCAGCGGCTCCCCAAATGATCCCTGGCACCTCCCCAGCATGCACACCGGCCCCAGACACCATGCTCGGGAACCGAGCGGTTTGCCAAATGGTCCCTGGTACCTCCCAAGCGCAATCACTTCCCCAGCTACCCCGCGCGTGTCCCAGAGGCTCGCCAAATGGTCCCTGAAACCTTACCAGCACGCGTATGGTCCCCAGCAACACTGTGTGGGGTCCCAGAGGCTCGCCAAATGGTCCCTGGCTACTACCCAGCACGCACACAGGTCACAGCAACCACGCGCGGGGTCCCAGGAGCTCGTAAATGGTCCCTGGCAAATCCCCAGCGCGGGCACAGGCACCAGCAACTTTGCGAGGGGTCCCAGCGTCTCGCCAAATGGTACCTGGCTCATCCCCAGCGCGCGCACGGGGCCCAGAGGCTAGCCAAATGATCCCTGGCACCTCCCCAGCGTGCACACCGGCCCCAGAGACCCTGCGCGGGGTCCGAGCGGCTCGCCAAATGGTCCCTGGCCCCTCCCCAGCGATCACACATGCCACAGCGACCTCGCAAGAGTGTCCCAGAGGCTCGCCAAATGGTCCCTGGCACATCCCCAGCGCGGGCATGGGCCCCAGCGACTTTGCGAGGATTCCCAGCGGCTCGCCAAATGATACCTGACACCTCTCAGGCACGAGCATGAGGCCCAGCGATCCTGCGCGGGGTCCCAGCGGCTCACCAAACTGTCCCTGGCACCTCCCCAGCGCGTGCACGGGCCTCAGCGATCTCGTGCAGGTTCCCAGCGACTCGCCAAATGGTCCCTAGCACATCCCCAGTGCGCGCACGGGCCCCAGCGATTTCTTGCGGGGTCCCAGCGGCTCACCAAATGGTACCTGGCACCTCCCAAGCGTGCATGGGACCCAGCGACCCTGTGCGGGGTCCCAGCGGCTCACCAACTGGTCCCTGGCTCCTACCCAGTGCACGCACAGGGCCCAGCAACCACGTAAGGGGTCCCAGCGGCTCGCAAATGGTCCCTTGCCCCTCCCAGCGAGCACACGGGCCCCAGCGACTTGGGAGTGGGGTCCCAGCACTCGCGAAATGGTCCCTGGCACCTCCCCAGCGCTGCACACGGGTGCCAGCGACCTTGTGCAGCTTCCCAGATGCTCGCCAAATGGTCCCTGGCACATCCCCAGCAGCACCACACGGGCCCCAGCGATTTTGCGCGGGTTCCCAGCAGCTCACCAAATAGTCCCTGGCACCTCCCCAGCGCGCGCACGGGGCCCAGCGACCCCGCGTGGGGTCCCAGCGGCTCGCCGAATGACCACTGGCACCTCCCCAGCGCACGCACTGGTCCCATCCCGGGGCCTCAGCGGCTCGCGAAATAGACCCTGGCACCTCCCCAGCACGTGCACTGACCCAGCGATTTTGCGCTGGTTCCTAGCAGCTCACCAAATGGTCCCTTGACACCTCCCCAGCGTGTGCAAGAGGTCCAGCGGCCCCACATGGGATCCCAGCGGCTCGCCAAATAATCCCTGGCACCTCCCCAGCGTGCACACCGGCCCCAGAGACCCTGCGCGGGGTCCGAGCGGCTCGCCAAATGGTCCCTGGCCCCTCCCCAGCGATCACACATGCCACAGCGACCTCGCGCAGTGTCCCAGAGGCTCGCCAAATGGTCCCTGGCACATCCCCAGCGCGGGCACGGGCCCCAGCGACTTTGCGAGGATTCCCAGCGGCTCGCCAAATGATACCTGACACCTCTCAGGCACGAGCATGAGGCCCAGCGATCCTGCGCGGGGTCCCAGCGGCTCACCAAACTGTCCCTGGCACCTCCCCAGCGCGTGCACGGGCCTCAGCGATCTCGTGCAGGTTCCCAGCGACTCGCCAAATGGTCCCTAGCACATCCCCCCAGTGCAGACGGGCCCCAGCGATTTCTTGCGGGGTCCCAGCGGCTCACCAAATGGTACCTGGCACCTCCCAAGCGTGCATGGGACCCAGCGACCCTGTGCGGGGTCCCAGCGGCTCACCAACTGGTCCCTGGCTCCTACCCAGTGCACGCACAGGGCCCAGCAACCACGTAAGGGGTCCCAGCGGCTCGCAAATGGTCCCTTGCCCCTCCCCAGCGAGCACACGGGCCCCAGCGACTTCGAGTGGGGTCCCAGCACTCGCGAAATGGTCCCTGGCACCTCCCCAGCGCGTTCACGGGTGCCAGCGACCTCGTGCAGCTTCCCAGATGCTCGCCAAATGGTCCCTGGCACATCCCCAGCGCGCACACGGGCCCCAGCGATTTTGCGCGGGTTCCCAGCAGCTCACCAAATAGTCCCTGGCACCTCCCCAGCGCGCGCACGGGGCCCAGCGACCCCGCGCGGGGTCCCAGCGGCTCGCCAAATGACCCCTGGCACCTCCCCAGCGCACGCACTGGTCCCAGCGACTCCACGCGGGGCCTCAGCGGCTCACGAAATAGACCCTGGCACCTCCCCAGCACGTGCACTGACCCAGCGATTTTGCGCTGGTTCCTAGCAGCTCACCAAATGGTCCCTGGCACCTCCCCAGCGTGTGCAAGAGGTCCAGCGGCCCCACATGGGATCCCAGCGGCTCGCCAAATAATCCCTGGCACCTCCCCAGCGTGCACACCGGCCCCAGAGACCCTGCGCGGGGACCGGGCGGTTCGCCAATTGTCCCTGGTACCTCCCAAGTGCACGCACTTCGCCCAGTGACCTCGCGCAGTGTCCCAGCGGCTCGTCAAATGGTCCCTGGGAACTTACCAGCACGCGTACGGTCCCCAGCAACACTGTGTGGGGTCAAAGCAGCTCGCAAATGGTCCCTGGCAAATCCCCAGCACGGGCACGGGCCCCAGCAACTTCGCGAGGGTTCCCAGTGGCTCGCCAAATGGTACCTGGCTCTGCCCTAGCAAGTGCACGGGGCCCTGCGGCTCGCCAAATGGTCCCTGGCACCTCCCAAGCGCGCATGGGGCACAGCGACCCCGCGCGGGGTCCCACCGGCTCGCCAAATGGTCCCTGGCACATCCCCAGTGCGCGCTCGGGGCTCTGCGACCTCGTGCGGGGTCCTAGCAGCTCGCCAAATGGTCCCTGGCTCCTACCCTGTGCACGCACAGGGCCCAGCAAAACGCGGGTCCCAGCGGCTCGCAAATGGTACCTTGCCCTCACCAGTGCGTGCGGGGCCCAGCGACCAAGACGGGGTCCCAGCAGCTCACCAAATGGTCCCTGTCACCTTACCTGCGTGCGCACAGGCCACAGCATCCCCGAGCGGTGTCCCAGCGGCTCACTAAATGCTCTCTTTAACCTCCCGTGCGCGGGCATGGGACCCAGCGACCCCATGACGGGTCCCAGCAGCTCGCCAAATGATCCCTGGCACCTCCCCAGCGCGTGCACCGGCCCCAGATACCCCGCGTGTGGTCCGAGCGGCTCGCCAAATGGTCCCTGGAACCTGCCCAGCGCACGCACTGGGCCCAGCAACCCCGCATGGGGTCCCAGCGGCTCGCCAAATGGTCCCTGGCACATACCCAGCGCCACAAGACAGGGCCCAGCGACCCAGCTGTGGTCCGACTGGCTTTCCAAATGGTCCCTGGCACATACCCAGTGCGCCAAGACAGGGAACAGCGACCCCGACGGGGTCCCAGTGGCTCGCCAAATGATCCCTGGCACCTCCCCAGCGCAGGCACGGGCCGCAGCGACTTCGCGAGGGTTCCCAGCGGCTCACCAAATGGTACCTGACACCTCTCAGGCGCGCGCATGAGGCCCAGCGTCCCCGAGCAGGGTCCCAGCGGCTCGCCAAATTGTCCCTGGCACCTCCCCAGCAATCGCACGGGCCCCAGTGACCTCGCGCAGTGGTGCCAGAGGCTCGCCAAATTGTTCCTGGCACATACCCAGTGCTCACGCGGGGCCCAGCAAACCGCAAGGGGTCCCAGAGGCTAGCCAAATTGTCCCTGGCACCTCCCCAGCGCGTGCATGGGCCCAGCGTCCCCGAGCGGGGTCCCAGCGCCATGCAAAATGGTCCCTGGTACCTGCCCAGCACACGCACTGGGCCCAGCAAACCCCACGCGGGGTCCCAGAGGCTCGCCAAATGGTCCCTGGCACCTCCCCAGCGCGTGCACAGGCCCCAGCGATCTCGTGCAGGTTCCCAGCGTCTCGGCAAATGGTCCCTGGCACATCCCCAGTGCGCGCACGGAACCCAGCGACCCGGAGTGGGGACCCAGCGGCTCGCCAAATGGTCCCTGGTACCTCCCAAGCACACGCACTGGGCCCAGTGACCTCGCGCAGTGTCCCAGAGGCTCGTAAATGGTCCCTGGGACATCCCCAGCGCGCGGACGGGCCCCAGTGACTTCTAGCCGGCTACCAGCGGCTCACCAAATGGTACCTGGCTCCTCCCCAGTGCGCGCACGGGGCTCTGCGACCCCGCGTGAGGTCCCAGCGGATCGCAAAATTGTCCCTGGCTCGTACCCAGTGCACGAACTGGGCCCAGCAACCACGTGCAGGGTCCCAGAGGCTAGCCAAATTGTCCCTGGCACCTCCCCAGCGCGTGCATGGGCCCAGCGTCCCCGCGTGGGGTCCCAGAGGCTCGCCAAATGGTCCATGGCACATACCCAGCAGGCACACAGGGCCCAGCGACCCCGAGTGGGGACCCAGAGGCTCGCAAATGGTCCCTGGCACATCCCCAGCGCGGGCACGGGCCCCAGCGACTTCGCGAGGGTTCCCAGCAGCTCGCCAAATGGTACATGACACCTCTCAACCGCGCACATGAGGCCCAGCGACCCCGCGCGGGGTCCCAACGGATCGCCAAATGGTCCCTGGCACATCCCCAGAGCGCACATGGGCCCCAGCGATTTCTAGCGGGGTCCCAGCGGCTCACCAAATGGTACCTGGCTCTTCCCCAAATGACCCACGCGGGGTCCCAGCGGCTTCCAAAAATAGTCCCTGGCCTGCACCCAGTGCACACACAGGCCCCAGCGACCTCGCGCGGGGTCCCAGAGGCTCACAAAATAGTCCCTGGCTCGTACCCAGTGCACGCACAGGGCCCATCAACCATTTGCTGGGGTCCCAGTGGCTCACCGAATGGTCCCTGGCACTTCCAGTGCAGCGCGGGCACCGGGCCCAGAGACCCCGCTGCGGGGTCCCTGGCGGCTCGCCAAATCGTCCCTGGCACCTCCCCAGCGATCGACGGGCCCCAGCGGCTTCACAAGAGGGTCCCAGAGGCTGGCCAAATGGTCCCTGGCACATACCCAGCACTCGCGGGGCCCAGCCACCACGCCGGGGGTCCCAGCGGCTAGCCAAATTGTCCCTGTCACCTCACCAGTGCATGCATGGGGCCCAGCGACCCCGAACTGGTTCCCAGCGGCTCGCCAAATGTTCCCTGGCACCTACCCAGCGCACGCACTCAGCCCAGCGACCACACACGTGGTCCCAGAGGCTCGCCAAATGGTCCCTGGCACATACCCATTGCGCGCACGGGGTACAGCGACCCCGAGCGGGGCCCCAGTGGCTTGCTCAATGGTCCCTGGTACCTCCTAAGCACACGCACAGGGCCCAGTGACCTCGCGCAGTGACTCAGAAGCTCGCCAAATGGTCCCTGGGACATCCCCAGCGCGGACGGGCACCAGCGACTTCGAGCGGGGTCCCAGCGGCTCGTGAAATGGTACACAACCCCTCCCAAGCGTGCACACCGGTCCCAGAGACCCTGCGCGGGGACCGGGCGGTTCGCCAAATGTCCCTGGTACCTCCCAAGTGCACGCACTTCGTCCAGTGACCTCGTGCAGTGTCCCAGAGGCTCGCCAAATGGTCCCAGGCACATCCCCAGTGCGCACGGGCCCCAGCGAGCGCACGGGGCCCAGATACCCCGCGCGTGTCCCAGCGGCTCGTCAAATGGTCCCTGGGAACTTACCAGCACGCATACGGTCCCCAGCAACACTGTGTGGGGTCCCAGCGGCTCGCCAAATGGTCCCTGGCTCCTACCCAGCACACACACAGGTCACAGCAACCACGTGCGGGGTCCCAGCAGCTAGCAAATGGTCCCTGGCAAATCCCCAGCACGGGCACGGGCCCCAGCAACTTCGCGAGGGTTCCCAGTGGCTCGCCAAATGGTACCTGGCTCCGCCCTAGCAAGCGCACGGGGCCCTGCGGCTCGCCAAATGGTCCCTGGCACCTCCTAAGCGCGCATGGGGCCCAGCGACCCCGCGCGGGGTCCCACCGGCTCGCCAAATGGTCCCTGGCACATCCCCAGTGCGCGCACGGGCCCCAGTGATTTCTCGGGGTCCCAATGGCTCACCAAATGGTACCTGGCTCCTCCCCAGTGCGCGCTCGGGGCTCTGCGACCTCGTGCGGGGTCCTAGCAGCTCGCCAAATGGTCCCTGGCTCCTACCCAGTGCACGCACAGGGCCCAGCAAAACCAGTACCTCGCGGGTCCCAGCGGCTCGCAAATGGTCCCTTGCCCCTCACCAGTGTATGCACGGGGCCCAGCGACCCCGCACGGGGTCCCAGCGGCTCGCCAAATGGTCCCTGGTACCTCCCAAGCGCACACACTGGGTCCAGTGACCTCGCGCAGTGACCCAGAGGCTCGCCAAATAGTACCTGGCCCGTCCACAGCGGACGCACTGGACCCAGCGACTCCACACGGGGTCACAGCGGCTCACGAAATGGTCCCTGGAACCTCCCCAGCGCATGCACGGCCACAAGTGACTTTGCGAGACGTCCCAGCGTCTCGCCAAATAGTACCTGGCTCATCCCCAGCGATCACACGTGCCCCAGCGACCTCGCGCAGGGTCCCAGAGGCTAGCCAAATTGTCCCTGGTACCTCCCCAGCGCATGCACGGGCCTCAGCGATCTCGTGCAGGTTCCCAGCGACTCGCCAAATGGTCCCTGGCTCCTCCCCAAGAGCGCGCACGGGGCTCTGCGACCCAGTGCGGGGTCCAAGCGGCTCGTCAAATTGTCCTTGGGTCGTACCCAGCGCGCGGGGTCCCAGTGGCTCACCGAATGGTCCCTGGCACCTTATCAGCACGCTCACACGGCCCCAGCGACCCGTCGCGGGGTCCCTGCAGGCTCGCCAAATACCCTGGCTCCTACCCAGCGCGCACAGGTCCCAGCAACCACGCGCGGGGTCCCAGCAGCTCGCAAATGGTCCCTGGCACATCCCCAGCACAAGCACAGGGCCCTGCAACCACGCACAGGGTCAGAGCGGCTCTAAAACGATCCCTGGCCCCTCCCCAGCGTGCGAAAGGGGCCCAGTGACCCCACGCGGGATCCCAGCTGCTTGCCAAATGGTCCCTGGCACCTTACCAGCACGTGCACAGGCCACAGCAACCCAAGCAGGGTCCCAGCGGCCTGCTAATGGTCCCTTGACCCTCCCCTGTGGGCGCACTGAGCCCAGCGACCCCGCGCGAGGTCCCACCGGGTCGCAAAATGGTCCCTGGCACCTATCCAGCACGTGCACAGTGCCCAGCAACCACGCGCGGCTCCCAGCAGCTCGCAAATGGTCCCTGACACCTCCCCAGCGCATGGACGGGCCCCAGCGATCTCGTGCGGGTTCCCAGCGGCTCGACGAATGGTCCCTGGCACCTCCCCAGCGGACGCACTGGACCCAGCGACTCCACGCGGGGTCCCAGCGGCTCACGAAATGGTCGCTGGAACCACCTCAGCGCGTGCACGGCCGCCAGGGACTTTACGAGGGGTCCCAGCGTCTCGCCAAATGGTACCTGGCTCATCCCCAGCATGCGCACGGGGCTCTGCGACCCCGCGCGGGGTCCCTGCGGCTCGCCAAATGGTCCCTGGCTCCTCCCAAGCGAACATGGGACCCAGCGACCCTGTGCGGGGTCCCAGTGGCTCACCAAATGGTCCCTGGCTCCTAGCCAGTGCACGCACAGGGCCCAGCAACCACGTAAGGGGTCCCAGCAGCTCACAAATGGTCCCTTGACCCTCCCCAGCGAGCACACGGACCCCATCGATCCCGCGCGGGGTCCCAGCGGCTCGCCAAATAGTCCCTGGTACTTCCCAAGCACACGAACTGGGCCCAGTGACCTCACACAGTCCCAGAGGCTCACCAAATGGTCCCTGGCACATGCCCAGCGCGCGCACGGGCCCCAGCAACTTCGAGTGGGGTCCCAGCGGCTCGCCGAATGATCCCTGGCACCTCCCCAGCGCACGCACTGGGCCCAGCGACCCCACGCGGGGGCCCAGCGCTCGCGAAATGGTCCCTGGCACCTCCCCAGCACGTGCACGAGTGCCAGCGACCTCGTGCAGCTTCCCAGAGGCTCGCCAAATGGTCCCTGGCACCTCCCCAGCGCGTGCACGGGCCCCAGCGATTTTACGCGGGTTCCCAGCAGCTCACCAAATGGTCCCTGGCACCTCCCCAGCGTGTGCAAGAGGTCCAGCAGCCCCGCGTGGGATCCCAGCGGCTCCCCAAATGATCCCTGGCACCTCCCCAGCATGCACACCGGCCCCAGACACCATGCTCGGGAACCGAGCGGTTTGCCAAATGGTCCCTGGTACCTCCCAAGCGCAATCACTTCGCCCAGCTACCCCGCGCGTGTCCCAGAGGCTCGCCAAATGGTCCCTGAAACCTTACCAGCATGCGTATGGTCCCCAGCAACACTGTGTGGGGTCCCAGAGGCTCGCCAAATGGTCCCTGGCTACTACCCAGCACGCACACAGGTCACAGCAACCACGCGCGGGGTCCCAGGAGCTCGTAAATGGTCCCTGGCAAATCCCCAGCGCGGGCACAGGCACCAGCAACTTTGCGAGGGGTCCCAGCGTCTCGCCAAATGGTACCTGGCTCATCCCCAGCGCGCGCACGGGGCCCAGCGGCTCGCCAAATGATCCCTGGCACCTCCCCAGCGTGCACACTGGCCCCAGAGAGACCGCTGGGTCCGAGCTGCTCGCCAAATGGTCCCTGGCCCTCCCCAGCGATCACACATGCCACAGCGACCTCGCGAGTGTCCCAGAGGCTCGCCAAATGGTCCCTGGCACATCCCCAGCTGGCACGGGCCCCAGCGACTTTGTGAGGATTCCCAGCGGCTCGCCAAATGATACCTGACACCTCTCAGCCACGAGCATGAGGCCCAGCGATCCCGCGCTGGGGTCCCAGCGGCTCACCAAACTGTCCCTGGCACCTCCCCAGTGTGCATCGGGCCTCAGCGATCTCGTGCAGGTTTCCAGCGACTCGCCAAATGGTCCCTAGCACATCCCCAGTGCGCGCACGGGCCCCAGCGATTTCTTGCGGGGTCCCAGCGGCTCACCAATGGTACCTGGCACCGCCCCAGCACGCCAAGACGGGGCCCTGCAACCCCGCGAGGGGTCCCTGCGGCTCACCAAATGGTCCCTGGCACCTCCCAAGCGTGCATGGGACCCAGCGACCCTGTGCGGGGTCCCAGCGGCTCACCAACTGGTCCCTGGCTCCTACCCAGTGCACGCACAGGGCCCAGCAACCACGTAAGGGGTCCCAGCGGCTCGCAAATGGTCCCTTGCCCCTCCCCAGCGAGCACACGGGCCCCAGCGACTTCGAGTGGGGTCCCAGCACTCGCGAAATGGTCCCTGGCACCTCCCCAGCGCGTGCACGGGTGCCAGCGACCTCGTGCAGCTTCCCAGATGCTCGCCAAATGGTCCCTGGCACATCCCCAGCGCGCACACGGGCCCCAGCGATTTTGCGCGGGTTCCCAGCAGCTCACCAAATAGTCCCTGGCACCTCCCCAGCGCGCACACGGGGCCCAGCGACCCCGCGGGGTCCCAGCGGCTCGCCGAATGACCCCTGGCACCTCCCCAGCGCACGCACTGGTCCCAGCGACTCCACGCGGGGCCTCAGCGGCTCGCGAAATAGACCCTGGCACCTCCCCAGCACGTGCACTGACCCAGCGATTTTGCGCTGGTTCCTAGCAGCTCACCAAATGGTCCCTGGCACCTCCCCAGCGTGTGCAAGAGGTCCAGCGGCCCAACATGGTATCCCAGCGGCTCGCCAAATAATCCCTGGCACCTCCCCAGCGTGCACACCGGCCCCAGAGACCCTGCGCGGGGACCGGGCGGTTCGCCAATTGTCCCTGGTACCTCCCAAGTGCAGATTTCGCCCAGTGACCTCGCGCAGTGACCCAGCGGCTCGTCAAATGGTCCCTGGGAACTTATCAGCACGCGTACGGTCCCCAGCAACACTGTGTGGGGTCAAAGCAGCTCGCAAAAGGTCCCTGGCAAATCCCCAGCACGGGCACGGGCCCCACCAACTTCGCGAGGGTTCCCAGTGGCTCGCCAAATGGTACCTGGCTCCGCCCTAGCAAGTGCACGGGGCCCTGCGGCTCGCCAAATGGTCCCTGGCACCTCCCAAGCGCGCATGGGGCACAGCGACCCCGCGCGGGGTCCCACCGGCTCGCCAAATGGTCCCTGGCACATCCCCAGTGCGCGCACGGGCCCCAGTGATTTCTCGCGGGGTCCCAATGGCTCACCAAATGGTACCTGGCTCCTCCCCAGTGCGCGGGGGCTCTGCGACTGTGGGGTCCTAGCAGCTCGCCAAATGGTCCCTGGCTCCTACCCAGTGCACGACAGGGCCCAGCAAAACGCTGGTCCCAGCGGCTCGCAAATGGTCCCTTGCCCTCACCAGTGTGTGTGCGGGGCCCAGCGACCCCCAAGACGGGGTCCCAGCAGCTCGCCAAATGGTCCCTATCACCTTACCAGCGTGCGCACAGGCCACAGCAACCCCGAGCGGGGTCCCAGCGGCTCGCCAAATGATCCCTGGCACCTCCCCAGCGCGTGCACCGGCCCCAGATACCCCGCGTGTGGTCCGAGCGGCTCGCCAAATGGTCCCTGGAACCTGCCCAGCACACGCACTGGGCCCAGCAACCCCGAGACGGGGTCCCAGAGGCTCGCCAAATGGTCCCTGGCACATACCCAGCGCGCACAGGGCCCAGCGACCCCCCAGCGGTGGTCCGACTGGCTTTCCAAATGGTCCCTGGCACATACCCAGCGACAAGACAGGGCCCAGCGACCCCGACGGGGTCCCAGTGGCTCGCCAAATGATCCCTGGCACCTCCCCAGCGCAGGCACGGGCCCCAGCGACTTCGCGAGGGTTCCCAGCGGCTCACCAAATGGTTCCTGGCACATACCCATTGCTCACACGGGGCCCAGCAAACCCGTGCGGGGTCCCAGAGGCTAGCCAAATTGTCCCTGGCACCTCCCCAGCGCGTGCATGGGAAATGCGTCCTGCATGGGGTCCCAGCGCCTGCGAAATGGTCCCTGGAGCCGGGGTCCCAGCGCTGGGTCCCAGAGGCTCGCCAAATGGTCCCTGGCACCTCCCCAGCGTGTGCACGGGCCCCAGCGATCTTGTGCAGGTTCCCAGAAGCTCGCCAAATGGTCCCTGCAAACACATCCCCAGCCCAGCGACCTCAAGACAAGAAGCGCCCCATCGACTTTGCGCGGGGTCCCAGCGTCTCGGCAAATGGTCCCTGGCACATCACCAGTGCGCGCACGGAGCCCAGCGAACCGGAGTGGGGACCCAGCGGCTCGCCAAATGGTCCCTGGTACCTCCCAAGCACACGCACTGGGCCCAGTGACCTCGCGCAGTGTCCCAGAGGCTCGTAAATGGTCCCTGGGACATCCCCAGCGACCCCTCGCGAGGTCCCAGCGGATCGCACATCCCCAAAATTGTCCCAGGGAGGGGCACCCAGTGCACGCACAGGGCCCAGCAACCACGTCCCAGAGGCGGGGTCCCAGAGGCTAGCCAAATTGTCCCTGGCACCTCCCCAGTGCGGGCATGGGCCCAGCACCCCGTAAGATGGGCCCAGAGCGGGGTCCCAGCGGCTCGCTAAATGGTCCCTGGTACCTGCCCAGTGCACGAACTGGGCCCAGCGACCCCGTGAGGGGTCCCAGAGACTCACCAAATGGTCCCTGGCACATACCCAGGACGCACACAGGGCCCAGCGGCCCCCGAGTGGGGGACCCAGAGGCTCGCAAATGGTCCCTGGCACATCCCCAGCGCGGGCACGGGCCCCAGCGACTTCATGAGGGTTCCCAGCAGCTCGCCAAATGGAACATGACACCTCTCAACCGTGCATGAGGCCCAGCGACCCCGCGAGGTCCCAACAGCTCGCCAAATGGTCCCTGGCACATCCCCAGCGCCGCAAGATGGGCCCCAGCGATTTCTAGCGGGGTCCCAGCGGCTCACCAAATGGTACCTGGCTCTTCCCCAGTGCGCCCACGGGGCTCTGGCGACCCCTGCTGGGGTCCCAGAGGCTCGCAAAATAGTCCCTGGCTCGTACCCAGTGCACACACAGGGCCCAGTAACCACGCTGGGTCCCAGAGGCTCACAAATGCCCCTGGCACATCCCCAGCGATCGCACGGGCCCCAGCGACCTCGCGAGCAGGGTCCCAGAGGCTCACAAAATAGTCCCTGGCTCGCACGGGGTCCAGTGCACGCACAGGGCCCATCAACCACGCCAGCGACCCGCACGGGGTCCCAGTGGCTCGCCGAATGGTCCCTGGCACTTCCCCAGCGCTGGCACCGCCCCAGAGACCCCCGGGGCCCCAGTGGGCTGGTGGTCCGAGAGGCTCGCCAAATCGCCCCTGGCACCTCCCCAGCGATCGCTGACCCAGCGGCTCACGACAAGGGGCCCCAGCGACCTCGCGCAGGGTCCCAGAGGCTCACAAATAGTCCCTGGCTCGCACCCAGTGCACACACAGGGCCCAGTAACCACGCTGGGTCCCAGAGGCTCACAAATGGTCCCTGGCACCTCCCAGCGACCCTGGCAGACGGGCCCCAGTGACCCAGCGGCCAGGGTCCCAGAGGCTCGCAAAATAGTCCCTGGCACATACCCAGTGCACGCACAGGGCCCAGCAACCACGTGAGGGGTCCCAGCGGCCAGCCAAATTGTCCCTGTCACCTCACCACTGCATGCATGGGGCCCAGCGACCAAGACGCGGGTCCCAGAGGCTCGCCAAATGGTCCCTGGCACATACCCATTGCGCCAAGACGGGCACAGCGACCTCCCGAGGGGCCCCAGTGGCTCGCTTCAATGGTTCCTGGTACCTCCTAAGCACACGCACAGGGCCCAGTGACCTCGCCAAGAGTGACCCAGAAGCTCGCCAAATGGTCCCTGGGACATCCCCAGCGCATGGACGGGCCCCAGCGACTTCGAGGGGTCCCAGCCTCTCGTGAAATTGTCCCTGCCCCTCCCCAAGTGTGCACACTGGCCCCAGAGACCCTGCCCGGGGACCCAGCAGCTCGCCAAATGGTCCCTGGCACCTCCACAGCGATCACACGGGCCCCAGCGACCTCGCGCAAGGTCCCAGAAGTTCGCCAAATGGTCCCTGGCACCTCCCAACGCCCCAATTGTTACAAGATATCACGTTATTTTTATCCCATACAATTACCCATTTATACAGTTGGGTTTTTTTTACTGGAGCAATCCAGGTAAAGTACCTTGCTCAAGGGTACAGCAGCAGTGTCCCCACAAGGGATTGAACCCCAGACCTCCGGGTCAAGAGTCCAGAGCCCTAACCACTACTCCACACTGCGCGGGTTCCCAGCAGCTCACCAAATAGTCCCTGGCACCTCCCCAGCAAGTGCACGGGCCCCAGCGATCTTGTGCAGGTTCCCAGCGGCTCGCCAAATGGTCCCTGACACCTCTCAAGGCGCAAGATGAGGGCCCAGACCCCCCGCTGGGACCCAGCAGCTCACCAAATGGTCCCTGGTACCTTACCAGCACGCCAGATGGGGCCCCAGCAACCCCAAGCGGGGTCCCAGCGGCTCGCTAAATGGTCCCTGGCACCTCACCAGCGCGCAAGACAGGGCCCAGCGACCCCAAATGGTGTGGTCCGACTGGCTTTTCCTAATGGTCCCTGGCACATGGTCCCAGCGCCCCAAGACAGGGGCCCAGCGACCAAGACGGGGTCCCAGTGGCTCACCAAATGATCCCTGGCACCTCCCCAGCGCAGGCACGGGCCCCAGCGACCGACGAGGGTTCCCAGCGGCTCACCAAATGGTACCTGACACCTCCTCAGCAGCGCATGAGGCCCAGCCCCCGAGCAGGGTCCCAACAGCTCGCCAAATTGTCCCTGGCAACTCCCCAGCAATCACACGGGCCCCAGTGACCTCGCGCGTGGTCCCAGAGGCTCGCCAAATGGTTCCTGGCACATACCCAGCGCGTGCATGGGCCCAGCGTCCCCGAGCGGGGTCCCAGCGCCATGCAAAATGGTCCCTGGTACCTGCCCAGCACACGCACTGGGCCCAGCAAACCCCACGCGGGGTCCCAGAGGCTCGCCAAATGGTCCCTGGCACCTCCCCAGCACGTGCACGGGCCCCAGCGATCTCGTGCAGGTTCCAAGAAGCTCGCCAAATGGTCCCTGACATATCCCCAGCGCGCGCAAGCGCTCCATCGACTTTGCGCGGGGTCCCAGCTGCACGGCAAATGGTCCCTGGCACCTCACCAGCGCGCGCACGGGCCCCAGAAACCCTGCACGGGGTCCCAGAAGCTCGCTAAATGGTCCCTGGCCCTCCCCCCCAGCGCGCGCACAGGGCCCAGCGACCCGCAGGGGTCCCCAGAGGTCGCCAAATGGTCCCTGGCACATCCCCAGCACGCGCACCGTCCCCAGCGACTGCGTGAGGGACCCAGCGGGCTAGCCGAATGGTCCCTGGCTCATCCCCAGCGGGCACTGGACCCAGCGATTTTGGCGCGGGTTCCCAGCAGCTCAACAAATTGTCCCTGGCACCTCCCCAGCGACAAGACGGGCCCAGCGACCCCGCGGGGTCCCAGCGGCTCGCCAAATGGTCCCTGGCACCTCTCCAGCGTGCACACCGGGCCCCAGAGACCCTGGCCCTGGGACGGGCGGTTCCCAATTGTCCCTGGTACCACCCAAATGGTCCACACTTCCCAGCCCAGTGACCTCGCGCAGTGTCCCAGAGGCTCGCCAAATGGTCCCTGGCACATCCCCACTCGCATGGGGCCCACGGGGCCCCAGCAGGGAGCGCGAAATGGTCCCGGGCCCAGATACCCCCAGCGGGTCCCAGCGGCTCGTCAAATGGTCCCTGGGAACTTACCAGCACGCACGCACTGGGCCCAACACTGTGTGGGGTCCCAGCGGCTCGCCAAATGGTCCCTGGCACCTACCCAGCACACACACAGGTCACAGCAAACCACGCGGGGTCCCAGCAGCTCGCAAATGGTCCCTGGCAAATCCCCAGCACGGCACGGGCCCCAGCAACCGAGGGTTCCCAGTGGCTCGCCAAATGGTACCTGGCTCCTCCCCTAGCAAGCGCCCGTGGCCCAGGGGCGGCTCGCCAAATGGTCCCTGGCACCTCCCAAGCGCCGCATGGGGCCCAGTGATTTCCCGGGATCCCAATGGCTCACCAAATGGTACCTGGCTCCTCCCCAGTGCGCGCTCGGGGCTCTGTGACCTCGTGCGGGGTCCTAGCAGCTCGCCAAATGGTCCCTGGCTCCTACCCAGTGCACGCACAGGGCCCAGCAAAACGCTGCGGGGTCCCAGCGGCTCGCCAAATGGTCCCTGCCCCTCACCAGTGCGTGCATCGGGCCCAGCGACCCTTGACGGGTCCCAGCAGCTCGCCAAATGGTCCCTGTCACCTTACCAGCGTGCGCACAGGCCACAGCAACCCCGAGCGGTGTCCCAGCCGCTCGCTAAATGGTCTCTTAACCTCCCAGCGGGCATGGGACCCAGCGACCCCGCACGGGGTCCCAGCGGCTCGCCAAATGATCCCTGGCACCTCCCCAGCGCGTGCACGGGGTCCCAGATACCCCGCGTGAAGTCCCAGCAGGCTCGCCAAATGGTCCATGGTACCTGCCCAGCGCATGCACAGGGCCCAGCAACCACGACGGGGTCCCAGAGCTCGCCAAATGGTCCCTGGCACATACCCAGCACGGGCAAGAATGGGGCCCAGCGACTTCATAGTCCCGGGGTCCCAGTGGCTCGCCAAATGATCCCTGGCACCTCCCCAGCGCAGGCATGGGCCCCAGCGACCCCTGTGGCGAGGGTTCCCAGCGGCTCACCAAATGGTACCTGACACCTCTCAGGGCGCAAATGGTCATGAGGCCCAGCGCCCCGAGCAGGGTCCCAACGGCTCGCCAAATTGTCCCTGGCACCTCCCCAGCAATCACACGGGCCCCAGTGACCTCGCGCAGTGGTCCTAGAGGCTCGCCAAATGGTTCCTGGCACATACCCAGCGCGTGCATGGGCCCAGCATCCCCGAGCGGGGTCCCAGCGCCCTGCGAAATGGTCCCTGGTACCTGCCCAGCACACGCACTGGGCCCAGCAAACCCCACGGGGTCCCAGAGGCTCGCCAAATGGTCCCTGGCACCTCCCCAGCGCGTGCACGGGCCCCAGCGGTCTCGTGCAGGTTCCCAGAAGCTCGCCAAATGGTCCCTGACATATCCCCAGCGCGCGCAAGCACCCCATCGACTTTGCGCGGGGTCCCAGCGTCTCGGCAAATGGTCCCTGGCACATCCCCAGTGCGCGCACGGAGCCCAGCGACCCGGAGTGGAGACCCAGCGGCTCGCCAAATGGTCCCTGGTACCTCCCAAGCACACGCACTGGAACCAGTGACCTCGCGCAGTGTCCCAGAGGCTCGTAAATGGTCCCTGGGACATCCCCAGCGCGCGGACGGGCCCCAGCGACTTCTAGCCGGCTACCAGAGGCTCACCAAATGGTACCTGGCTCCTCCCCAGTGCGCGCACGGGGCTCTGCGACCCCGCGTGAGGTCCCAGCGGATCGCAAAATTGTCCCTGGCTCGTACCCAGTGCACGCACAGGGCCCAGCAACCACGTGCGGGGTCCCAGAGGCTAGCCAAATTGTCCCTGGCACCTCCCCAGCGCATGCATGGGCCCAGCGTCCCCGAACGGGGTCCCAGCGGCTCGCCAAATGGTCCCTGGCACATACCCAGCACGCACACAGGGCCCAGCGACCCCGAGTGGGGACCCAGAGGCTCGCAAATGGTCCCTGGCACATCCCCAGCGCAGGCACGGGCCCCAGCGACTTCGCGAGGGTTCCCAGCAGCTCGCCAAATGGTACATGACACCTCTCAACCGCTTGCATGAGGCCCAGCGACCCCGCAGGGGTCCCAACAGCTCGCCAAATGGTCCCTGGCACATCCCCAGCGCGCGCATGGGCCCCAGCGATTTCTAGCGGGGTCCCAGCAGCTCACCAAATGGTACCTGGCTCTTCCCCAGTGCGCCCACGGGGCTCTGCGACCCCGCGCGGGGTCCCAGCGGCTCGCAAAATAGTCCCTGGCTCATACCCAGTGCACGACAGGGCCCAGCAACCACGCTGCTGGGTCCCAGAGGCTCACAAATGGTCCCTGGCACCTCCCCAGCGATCGCACGGGCCCCTGCGACCTCGCGCAGGGTCCCAGAGGCTCACAAAATAGTCCCTGGCTCGTATCCAGTGCACGCACAGGGCCCATCAACCACGCGCGGGGTCCCAGTGGCTCACCGAATGGTCCCTGGCACTTCCCCAGCGCGGGCACCGGGCCCAGAGACCCCGCGTGTGGTCCGAGTGGCTCGCCAAATCGTCCCTGGCACCTCCCCAGCGATCGCACATGCCCCAGCGGCCTAGCGCAGGGTCCCAGAGGCTGGCCAAATGGTCCCTGGCACATACCCAGCACTCTCGCGGGACCCAGCGACCACGCGACGGGTCCCAGCGGCTAGCCAAATTGTCCCTGTCACCTCACCACTGCATGCATGGGGGCCCAGCGACCCGAACTGGTTCCCAGCGGCTCGCCAGATGTTCCCTGGTACCTACCCAGCGACGCACTCAGCCCAGCGACCCCCAAGACGTGGTCCCAGAGGCTCGCCAAATGGTCCCTGGCACATACCCATTGCGCGCACGCACGGGCACGGCGACCCCGAGCGGTGCCCCAGTGGCTCGCTCAATGGTCCCTGGTACCTCCTAAGCACACACGCACAGGGCCCAGTGACCTCACGGGAGCGACCAAGAGGCTCGCCAAATGGTCCCTGGGACATCCCCAGCTGGCCGGGGCCCCAGCGACTTCGAGCGGGGTCCCAGCGGCTCGTGAAATGGTCCCTGGCCCCTCCCAAGCGCACACCGGCCCCAGAGACCCTGCGCGAGGGACCGAGCGGCTCGCCAAATGGTCCCTGGCACCTCCACAGCGATCACACGTGCCCCAGCGACCTCGCGCAAGGTTCGCCAAACTGTCCCTGGCACCTCCCCAACGCACGCACTGGGCCCAGTGAACCCATGCGGGGTCCCAACAGCTCGCCAAATGGTCCCTGGCACATCCCCAGCGCGTGCATGGGCCCCAGCGATCTCGTGCAGGTTCCCAGCGGCTCGCCAAAAGGTACCTGACACCTCTCAACCGTGATGAGGCCTAGCGACCCCGCGCGGGGACCCAGCAGCTCGCCAAATGGTCCCTGGGACATCCCCAGCACGCGGACGGGCCCCAGCGACTTCGAGCGGGGTCCCAGCGGCTCTTGAAATGGTACTCGCCCCCTCCCAAGCCGACTTCTAGCCGGCTACCAGAGGCTCACCAAATGGTACCTGGCTCCTCCCCAGCGCACGGGGCTCTGCGACCCCGCGTGAGGTCCCAGCGGATCGCAAAATTGTCCCTGGCTCGTACCCAGTGCACGCACAGGGCCCAGCAACCACGTGCGGGGTCCCAGAGGCTAGCCAAATTGTCCCTGGCACCTCCCCAGCGCATGCATGGGCCCAGCGTCCCCGAACGGGGTCCCAGCGGCTCGCCAAATGGTCCCTGGCACATACCCAGCACGCACACAGGGCCCAGCGACCCCGAGTGGGGACCCAGAGGCTCGCAAATGGTCCCTGGCACATCCCCAGCGCAGGCATGGGCCCCAGCGACTTCGAGGGTTCCCAGCAGCTCGCCAAATGGTACATGACACCTCTCAACCGCTTGCATGAGGCCCAGCGACCCCGCACGGGGTCCCAACAGCTCGCCAAATGGTCCCTGGCACATCCCCAGCACGGGCACGAGGCCCAGAGACTTCGTGTGGGGTTCTAGCAGCTCGCCAAATGGTCCCTTGCACCTCCCCAGTGCGCGCCAGACGGGCCCCTACGACCCCAAGACGGGTCCGAGCGGCTTGCCAAATCATCCCTGGCACATCCCCAGCGATTGCACGGGCCCCAGCAACCTCGTGCAGGGTCCCAGAGGCTCACCATATGGTCCCTGGCACATACCCAGCATGCGCACGGGCCCCAGCGACTTTGCGCGAGGTCCCAGTGGCTCGCCAAATGGTACCTGGTCCCTCCCCAACGTGCGCAGGAGACCCAGCGACCTCGCGCAGGGTCCCAGAGGCTCGCCAAATGGTCCGTGGCACATCCCCAGTGCACGCACGGACCCCAGCAACTTGGCTGGGTCCCACCTGCTTGCCAAATGGTACCTGGCCCCTCCCTAGTGCACGGGGCCCAGTGACTTTGCGCGGTGACCCAGCATCTCACAAAATGGTACCTGGCTCCTCCATAGCGCACGTGGCCCAGCGACCCCGCGCGGGGTCCCAGCGGCTCGCAAATGGTCCCTGGCACATCCCCAGCGCGCGAACGGGCCCCAGCGACTTCGCGCAGGGACCCAGCGGTTCGCAAATGGTCACTGGCACATCCCCAGCTCGCACACGGGCCACAGTGACTTCAGGTGGGGTACAGGCTGCTTCAAAATGATCCCTGGCCCCTCTCTAGTACACGCAAGGGGGCCCAGTGACTTCGGTCGGGGTCCCAGCGGCTCGCCAAATAGTCCCTGGCCCCTCCACTGCGCACGAACGGCGCCCAGCCACCCCCCGCGGGGTCCCAGCGACTCGCCAAACGGTCCCTGGCACCTCCCCAGCGCGCGAACAGAGCCCAGCGACACTGCGCGGGGTCCCAGCGGCTCTCAAAATAGTCCCTGATACCTCCCCAGCGCACGGACTGGGCCCAGCGACCCCGCGAGGGGTCCCAGCGGCTTGCCAAATGGTATCTGGCTCCTCCACAGCGCGCGCACCGGGCCCATCGACTTCACCTGGGATTCCTGCTGCTCGCCAAACGGTCCCTGGCACCTCCCCAGCGATCGCACGGGCCCCAGCGACCTCGCCAAGAGGGTCACAGAGGCTCGCCAAATGTACCCTGGCAAATCCCCAGCCCGCACGGGCTCCAGCTACTTTGTGCGGGGTCACAGCGGCTCGCCAAATGGTCCCTGGCACCTCCCCAGCACACGCATGGGCTGCAGCGACTTCACGTGGGGTTCCAGCGGCTCGCCAAACAGTCCCTGGCACCTCCCCAGCTATCACACGGGCCCCAGCGCCCTCGCGCAGGGTCCCATAGGCTCGCCAAATGTGCCCTGGCACATACCCAGAGCGCACGAGCCCCAGCGACTTCATGCGGGGTGCCAGTGGCTCACGCAATTGTACCTGGCTCGTCTCCAACATGCTCACGGGGCCCATCGACCCCTCGCGGGGTCCCAGCGACTCACCAAATGGTCCCTGGCACTTCCCCAGCGTGCGTACGGGCCCCAGCGACTTCATTCGGGGTCCCAGCGGCTATCAAATGGTCCCTGGCCCCTCCCCAGAGCGCACACGGGGCCCTGCGACTTCGCGCAGGGTTCCAGCGGCTCGCCAAATGTTCCCTGGCACCTCCCCAGCACGCATATGAGGACCTGCGACTTCGCGCAGGGTTCCAGCGGCTCACCAAACGGTCCCTGGCACCTCCCCAGCGATTGCATGGGCCCCAGCGACCTCGCGCAGGGTCCCAGAGGCTCGCCAATTGGTCCCTGGTACATCCCCAGCGCGCGCACGGGCCCCAGCAACTTCTCGCGGGGTCCCAGCGGCTTGCCAAATGGTCCCTGTCCCCTCCCCAGCGCACGCACGGGGCCCCAGCGACATCGCGTGGTGTCCCAGCGGCTTGCCAAGTGGTCCCTGACACATCCCCAAGTCGCTGGGACCCCAGCGACTTCGCGCGGGGTCCCAGCGGATCGCCAAATGGTATCTGGCACATCCCCAGCGTGCAAATGGGCACCAGCAACTTCGCTCGGGAGCCCAGTGGCTCTAGAAATGGTCCCTGGTCACTCCACAGCACGCGCATGGTACCCAACAACCCTGCCCGGGGTCCCAGCGGCTTGCCAAATGGTCCCTGGCCCCTCTCCATCACAAGAACGCGAAAGCACGGGCCCATCGACCCCGCGCGGGGTACCAGCAGCTCGCCAAATTATCCCTGGCACCTCCCCAGCACATGCACGGGCCCCAGCGACTTCGCCTGGGATTCCTGCTGCTAGCCAAACGGTCCCTGGCACCTCCCCAGCGATCGCACGGGCCTCAGCGACCTCGCGCAGGGTTCCTGCGGCCCATCAAATGGTCCCTGGCACTTCCCCAGCGCGCACACGGGCCCCAGCGACTTCGCTCGGGGTCCCAGCGGCTCACCAAATAGTCCCTGGCCCCTCCCCGTGCGCGAACGGCATGTCCAGCCACCCCCGCGGGGTCCCAGCGGCTCACCAAACGGTCCCAGGCACCTCCCCAGCGAACAGAGCCCAGCGACCTGGCACATCCACGCAGGGTCCCAGGGGCTCGCCAAATGATCCCTGGCACCTTCCCAGCGCGCACATGTGCTCCAGAGACCCTGCGCAGGTCCCGATCGGCTCGCCAAATGGACCCTGGCACCTCCCCCGCACACGTATGGGCCCCAGCGACTTCGGTGTGAGGTTCCTGTTGCATGGTCCTGGGACTCGCCAAACGGTCCCTGGCTCCTACCCAGCGGTCGACATGGGCCCAGCGACCACGCGCGGGGTCCCAGCAGCTCGCCAAATGGTCCTTGGTACCTCCCAGCGCACGCACCGGGCCCAGCGACCACGCGTGGGGTTCCAGTGGCTCGCCAAACGATCCCTGGCACATCCCCAGCTCGCGCACAGGGCCCAACGACCTCATGCAGGGTCCCAGAGGATCGCCAAATGGTCCCTGGCACCTCACCAGCACGTGCACGGGCCGCAGCGACCCCGCACGGGGTCCCAGCGGCTCGCCAAATAGTCCCTGGCACCTCCTCAGCGAGCACACGTGGTCCAGTGACCTTTCGCAGGGTCCCAGAGGCTCGCTAATTGGTCCCTGGCACCTCCCCAGCGCACACAGGTCCCAGCGACATCGCGCGGGGTCCCAGTGGCTCGCCGAATGGTCCCTGGCACATCCCCAGCGCACGCACGGGCCCCAGCGACTTCGCGCAGAGTCCCAGAGGCTCACCAAATGGTCCCTGGCACCTCACCAGCATGCGCACGGGCCCCAGCGACCCTGTACGGAGTCCCAGCGGCTCGCCAAATAGTCCCTGGCACCTCCCCAGCGAGCGCACGGGGTCCAGTGACCTTTCGCAGGGTCCCAGAGGCTCACCAAATGGTCCCTGGCACATCCAAAGCCACGCACGGGCCCCAGCGACTTCGCGCGGTGTCCCAGCGGTTCGCCAAATGGTACCTGGCTCCTCCCCATCGCGCACACAGGGCCCAGCGACCCCGTGCAGGGTTCCAGCAGCTCTCCAAATGGTCCCTGGCATATCCCCAGCGCACACACGGGCCCCAGCGACTTCGTACGGTGTCCCACCTGCTTGCCAAATGGTCCATGGCCGCTTCCTAGCGCGCACGGTCCCAGTGACTTCGCGCGGGGTCCCAGCGGCTCGCCAAATGGTCCCTGGCCCATCCGCAAGCCGCACACAGGCTACAGCGACATCGCGCGAGGTCCCAGCGGCTTGCCAAATGGTACCTGGTCCCTCCCCAGCGCGTGCACGGGGCCCAGCGACCCCGTGCGGGTCCCAGCGGCTCGCCAAATGGTCCCTGGCACCTCCCCACCGTGCGCATGGGGCCTATAGACCCCGCGCGGGTTCCAAGCGACTCGCCAAATCGTCCCCGGCACCTCCCCAGCACGCGCACGGGCCCCAGCGACTTCGCGTGGGGTTCCAGCGGCTCGCCAAATGATCCCTGGCACCTCCCCAGGGATCGCACGGGCCCCAGCGACATCGCGCAGAGCCCTTGAGGCTCACCAAATGCTCCCTGGCACCTCACCAGCACGCGCACGGGCCCCAGCGACCCCGTACGGAGTCCCAGCGGCTCGCCAAATAGTCACTGGCACCTCCCCAGCGAGTGCACAGGGTCCATTGACCTTTCTCAGGGTCCCAGAGGCTCGCCAATTGGTCCCTGGAACATCCCCAGAGCGCACGGGCCCCAGCGACATCGCGCGGGGTCCCAGTGGCTCGCCGAATTGTCCTTGGCACATCCCCAGCGCACGCACGGGCCCAAGCGACCCCAAGCGGGCTCCATCGGTTCCACAAATTGTCCCTGGCCAATCCGCAAGCCGCGCACAGGCCACAGCGACATCGCGCAGGTTCCAGCGGCTCGCCAAATGGTCCCTGGCACCTCCTCAGCGCGCAAACAAGGCCCAGCACCCACACCTGGGGTCCCAGTGGCTCGCAAATGGTCCCTGGCACATCCCCAGCGCGCTCGGGCCCCAGTGACCTCGCGCAGTGTCCCAGAGGCTCGCCAAATGGTCCATGGCACATCCCCAGCGCATGCACGGGCCCCAGAGACTTCGCGCTGTGTCCCACCTGCTTGCCAAATGGTCCCTGGCCCCTTCCTAGTGTGCACGGGGCCCAGTGACTTCGCGCGGGGTCCCGGCGGCTCGCCAAATGGTCCCTGGCACCTCCCAAGCGTGTGCATGGGGCCCAACGACCCAAATGGTCCTTGGTACCCTCCCAGACCATTTGGAGGGTTGCTGGGCCCAAATTGTCCCTGGCCAATCCGCAAGCCGCGCACAGGCCACAGCGACATCGCACGGGGTCCCAACGGCCAGCCAAATGGTCCCTGGCCCCACACCAGCACGCACACTGGGGCCCAACGACCCCGTGCGGGGTTCCAACGGCTCGCCAAATGGTCCCTGGCACCCCCACAGCGCGCGTACAGGGCCCAGGACCCACACACGGGGTCCCAGCGGATCGCAAATGGTCCCTGGCACATCCCCAGCGCGCGCACGGGCCCCAGCGACTTCGTCAAATGGATCCTGGCACTTCCCAAGCACGTGCATGGGGCACAGCGACCCTGCGCGGGGTCCCAGAGGCTTGCCAAATGGTACATGGCACCTCCCCTACATGCACACGGGGCCTAGAGACCACGCGCGGGGTCCCATCGGCACGCCAAATGGTCACTGGCCCCTCCCCTGCGTGCGCACGGGGCCCAACAACACCGTGTGGGGTACCAGCAGTTCGCCAAATGGTCCCTGACCCCTCCCCAGCACGGGCACGAGGCCCAGAGACTTCGTGTGGGGTTCTAGCAGCTCGCCAAATGGTCCCTTGCACCTCCCCAGTGCGCGTACGGCGCCCTACGACCCTGCACGGGGTCCGAGCGGCTTGCCAAATCGTCCCTGGCACGTCCCCAGCGATTGCACGGGACCCAGCAACCTCGCCAAGAGGGTCCCAGAGGCTCACCATATGGTCCCTGGCACATACCCAGCACGCCAAGACGGGCCCCAGCGATTTTGGCGCGAGGTCCCAGTGGCTCGCCAAATGGTACCTGGTCCCTCCCCAACGGCAAGACGAGACCCAGCGACTGCCAAGAGGGTCCCAGAGGCTCGCCAAATGGTCCGTGGCACATCCCCAGTGCACGCACGGACCCCAGCAACTTCGCGCGGGGTCCCACCTGCTTGCCAAATGGTACCTGGCCCCTCCCTAGGGCACGGGGCCCAGTGACTTTGCGCGGTGACCCAGCATCTCACAAAATGGTACCTGGCTCCTCCATAGCGCACGTGGCCCAGCTACCCCGCGCGTGGTCCCAGTGGCTCGCAAATGGTCCCTGGCACATCCCCAGCACGCGAACGGGCCCCAGCGACTTCACGCAGGGACCCAGCGGTTCGTAAATGGCCACTGGCACATCCCCAGCTCGCACACGGGCCACAGTGACTTCAGGCGGGGTACAGGCTGCTTCAAAATGATCCCTGGCCCCTCTCTAGTACACGGAAGGGGGCCCAGTGACTTCGGTCGGGGTCCCAGCGGTTCGCCAAATAGTCCCTGGCCCCTCCACTGCGCGCGAACGGCGCCCAGCCACCCCCCGCGGGGTCCCAGCGACTCACCAAACGGTCCCTGGCACCTCCCCAGCGCGCGAACAGAGCCCAGCGACACTGCGCGGGGTCCCAGCGGCTCTCAAAATGGTCCCTGATACCTCCCCAGCGCACGGACTGGGCCCAGCGACCCCGCGAGGGATCCCAGCTGCTTGCCAAATGGTATCTGGCTCCTCCACAGCGCGCGCACCGGGCCCATCGACTTCACCTGGGATTCCTGCTGCTCGCCAAACGGTCCCTGGCACCTCCCCAGCGATCGCACGGGCCCCACCGACCTCGCGCAGGGTCACAGAGGCTCGCCAAATGTACCCTGGCAAATCCCCAGCCCGCACGGGCTCCAGCTACTTTGTGCGGGGTCACAGCGGCTCGCCAAATGGTCCCTGGCACCTCCCCAGCACACGCACGGGCTGCAGTGACTTCGCGTGGGGTTCCAGCGGCTCGCCAAACAGTCCCTGGCACCTCCCCAGCTATCACACGGGCCCTAGCGCCCTCGCGCAGGGTCCCAGAGGCTCGCCAAATGTGCCCTGGCACATACCCAAAGCTCGCAATTGTACCTGGCTCGTCTCCAACATGCTCACGGGGCCCATCGACCCCGCGCGGGGTCCCAGCGACTCACCAAATGGTCCCTGGCACTTCCCCAGCGTGCGTACGGGCCCCAGCGACTTCATTCGGGGTCCCAGCGGCTATCAAATGGTCCCTGGCCCCTCCCCAGAGCGCACACGGGGCCCTGCGACTTCGCGCAGGGTTCCAGCGGCTCGCCAAATGTTCCCTGGCACCTCCCCAGCACGCACATGAGGACCTGCGACTTCGCGCAGGGTTCCAGCGGCTCGCCAAACGGTCCCTGGCACCTCCCCAGCGATTGCATGGGCCCCAGCGACCTCGCGCAGGTTCCCAGAGGCTCGCCAATTGGTTCCTGGTACATCCCCAGCGCGTGCACGGGCCCCAGCAACTTCTCGCGGGGTCCCAGCTGCTTGCCAAATGGTCCCTGTCCCCTCCCCAGTGCACGCACGGGGCCCCCGCGACATCGCGTGGTGTCCCAGCGGCTTGCCAAGTGGTCCCTGACACATCCCCAAGTCGCTGGGACCCCAGCGACTTCGCGCGGGGTCCCAGCGGATCGCCAAATGGTATCTGGCACATCCCCAGCGTGCAAATGGGCACCAGCAACTTTGCTCGGGAGCCCAGTGGCTCTAGAAATGGTCCCTGGTCCCTCCACAGCACGCGCATGGTACCCAACAACCCTGCCCGGGTCCCAAATGGTCCCTGGCACCTCTCCAAATTATCCCGAAAGCACGGGCCCATCGACTTCGCCTGGGTACCACCTCCCAAGCATCCCTGGCATGCACGGGCCCCAGCGACTTCGCCTGGGATTCCTGCTGCTAGCCAAACGGTCCCTGGCACTTCCCCAGCGCGCACACGGGCCCCAGCGACTTCGCTCGGGGTCCCAGCGGCTCACCAAATAGTCCCTGGCCCCTCCCCGCGCGCCGGCATGTCCAGCCACCCCCGCGGGGTCCCAGCGGCTCACCAAACGGTCCCAGGCACCTCCCCAGCGCGCGAACAGAGCCCAGCGACACTACGCAGGGTCCCAGGGGCTCGCCAAATGATCCCTGGCACCTTCCCAGCGCGCACATGTGCTCCAGAGACCCTGCGCAGGTCCCGATCGGCTCGCCAAATGGACCCTGGCACCTCCCCCGCACACGTATGGGCCCCAGCGACTTCGTGTGAGGTTCCTGCTGCTCGCCAAACGGTCCCTGGCTCCTACCCAGCGGTCGCACAGGGCCCAGCGACCACGCGCGGGGTCCCAGCAGCTCGCCAAATGGTCCTTGGTACCTCCCAGCGCACGCACTGGTCCCAGCGACCCCCCGCGTGATCCAAAGGGCTCGCCAAATGGTCCTTGGTACCTCCCAGCACGCGCACCGGGCCCAGCGACCACGCGCGACGACCCAGCGGCTCGCAAATGGTCCCTGGCACATCCCCAGCACGTACAGGGGCCCCAGCGACCTCGCGCAGCATCCCAGAGGCTTGCAAAATGGTCTATGGTACCTCCCCAGCAATCGCACGGACCCCAGCGACTTCGCGCAGATTCCCAGAAGCTGGCCAAATGGTAACTGACTCCTCCCCAGCGCGCGCACGGGGCCCAACTACCCCGCGCGGGGTCCCAGAGGCTCGCCAAACGGTCCATGGGCCCTCCCCGGTGCGGACAAGGGGCCAAACAACCCCGCGCGAGGTCCCATCGGCTTTCCAAATTGTCCCTGGCACATCCCCAGCACGCACACGGGCCCCAGCAACTTCGCGCGGGGTCCCAGCGGTTCACCAAATGGTCCTTGGTACCTCCCCAGTGCACGCACTGGTCCCAGCGACCCCCCACGTGGTCCAAAGGGCTCGCCGAATGGTCCCTGGCACCTCACCAGCATGCGCACGGGCCCGATCGACCCCATGCGTGATACCAGCAACCCACCAAATGGTCCCTGGCGCCTTCCCAGTGCACGCACGGGCCCCAGCTACCAGGCGTGGAGTCACAGCGGCTCCCCAAAATGTCCCTGGCACCTCCCCAGCGTGCCCACGGGGCAGCGACTTTGCGCGGGATCCCAGCGGCTCGCCAAATGGTCCCTGGCACCTCCCCACCGTGCGCACGGGGCCTATAGACTCCGCGCGGGTTCCAAGCGACACGCCAAATTGTCCCCGGCACCTCCCCAGCACGCGCACGGGCCCCAGCGACTTCGCGTGGGGTTCCAGTTGCTCGCCAAACGATCCCTGGCACCTCCCCCAGCCAAGACAGGGCCCAGAGACCTCATGCAGGGTCCCAGAGGATCGCCAAATGGTCCCTGGCACCTCACCAGCACGCACGGGCCGCAGCGACCCCGCACGGGGTCCCAGCGGCTCGCCAAATAGTCCCTGGCACCTCCCCAGCGAGCACACGCGGTCCAGTGACCTTTCGCAGGGTCCCAGAGGCTCGCTAATTGGTCCCTGGCACCTCCCCAGCGCACACAGGTCCCAGCAACATCGCGCGGGGTCCCAGTGGCTCGCCGAATGGTCCCTGGCACATCCCCAGCGCACGCACGGGCCCCAGCGACTTCGCGCAGAGTCCCAGAGGCTCACCAAATGGTCCCTGGCACCTCACCAGCATGCGCACGGCCCCCAACGACCCTGTACGGAGTCCCAGCGGCTCGCCAAATAGTCCCTGGCACCTCCCCAGCGAGCGCACGGGGTCCAGTGACCTTTCGCAGGGTCCCAGAGGCTCACCAAATGGTCCCTGGCACATCCCCAAAAAGCCAAGACAGGGCCCAGCGACCTCATGCAGGGTCCCAGAGGATCGCCAAATGGTCCCTGGCACCTCACCAGCACGTGCACGGGCCGCAGCGACCCCGCACGGGGTCCCAGCGGCTCGCCAAATAGTCTATGGCACCTCCCCAGCGAGCACACGCGGTCCAGTGACCTTTCGCAGGGTCCCAGAGGCTCGCTAATTGGTCCCTGGCACCTCCCCAGCGCACACAGGTCCCAGCGACATCGCGCGGGGTCCCAGTGGCTCGCCGAATGGTCCCTGGCACATCCCCAGCGCACGCACGGGCCCCAGCGACTTCGCGCAGAGTCCCAGAGGCTCACCAAATGGTCCCTGGCACCTCACCAGCATCCGCACGGGCCCCAGCGACCCTGTACGGAGTCCCAGTGGCTCGCCAAATAGTCCCTGGCACCTCCCCAGCGAGCGCACGGGGTCCAGTGACCTTCGCAGGGTCCCAGAGGCTCACCAAATGGTCCCTGGCACATCCAAAAGCCACGCACGGGCCCCAGCGACTTCGCGCGGGGTCCCAGCGGCTCGCCAAATGGTACCTGGCTCCTCCCCATCGCGCACACAGGGCCCAGCGACCCCGTGCAGGGTTCCAGCAGCTCTCCAAATGGTCCCTGGCACCTCACCAGCATTCGCACTGGGCACAGCGACACCGCGCAGGTTCCCAGCGGTTCGCAAATCGTCCCTGGCACATCCCCAGAGAGCGCCCTGGACCCAACGACCCTGTGCGGGTTCCCAGAGGCTCGCCAAATGGTCCCTGGCACCTACCCAGCGCGCACACAGGACCAAGCAACCACGCATGGGGTCCCAGCGGCTCACAAATGGTCCCTGTCACATACCTAGCACGCTCACGGGCCCTAGCGACCTTGCACAGGGTCCGAGGGGCTCGCCAAACTATCCCTGGCGGGTCCCCAATGCGCGCACGGGCCCCAGCGACCCCGCACAGGGTCCCAGCTGCTCAACAAATGGTTCCTGGCACCTCACAAGCACACGCACTGGCTCCAGCAACCCCGTGCGAAGTCCCAGCGGCTCGACAAATGGTCTCTGGCACCTCCCCAGCACGCACACGGGCCCCAGAGACCAAGTGCAGGTTCCGAGCGGCTTGCTAAATGGTCCCTGGCACCTCCTCCGGTATGCGCACTTGTCCCAGCGACCCCGCGCGGGGCACCAGCGGCATGCCAAACAGTCCCTGGCACCTCCACAGCACGCACACAGGGCAAAGCGACGCAGTGTGGGGTCCCAGCGGATCGCCAAACGGTCCCTGGCACCTCCCCAGCATGCTCCCAATCCCCGCCGACGCCGCGCGGGGTCCCAGCAGCTCGCCAAATGGTCCCTGGCACCTACCCAGTGCACGCACTGGGCACAGCGACACCGCTCGGGGTCCCAGCGGCTTGCAAATGGTCCCTGGCACATCCCCAGCAGGTGCAAAAGCCCCAGCGACCCAGCCCGGGGTCCCAGCAGCTCGCCAAATGGTCCCTGTCACCTCCCCAGCACGCGCACTGGGCACAGCGACACCGCTCGGGGTCCCAGCGGCTCGCTACACGGTCCCTGTCACCTCCCTAGCGCACTGGACCCTGCGACCTTGCACAGGGTACGAGGGGCTCGCCAAACTATCCCTGGCAGCTCCCCAATGCGCGCACGGACCCCAGCGACCCCGCGCGGGTACCAGCGGCACTCCAAAAAGTCCCTGGCACCTCCACAGCACGCACACAGGGCAAAGCGAGGCAGTGTCGGGTCCCAGCGGATCGCCAAGCGGTCCCTGGCACATCCCCAGCGCGCTCCCAAAACCCACTGACGCCGCGCGGGGTCCCAGCAGCTCGCCAAATGATCCCTGGCACCTCTCCAGCAAGCGCCCTGGACCCAGCGCCCCTGCGCGGGGTCCGAGCGGTTCGCCAAGTTGTCCCTGGCACCTACCAAGCACGCAACTGGGCCCCAGCGACCCCGTGCAGGATCCCAGAGGCTCGCCAAATGGTCCCTGGCACATACCCATTGCGCGCACAGGACCAAGCAACCACGCGTTGGGTCATAGCGGCTCACCAAACTGTCCCTAGCACCTCCCCAGCGCGCGTACGGGGCCCAGCGACACCACGCGGGGTCACAGCGGCTCGTCAAATGGACCCTGGCATATACCCAGCACACGCACGCGTCCCTGCGACTTCACGTGGGGTACCAGCGGCTCGCCAAACGGTCCCTGTCACCTCCCCAGCGTGCACACTGGATCCTGCGACCTTGCGCAGGGTCCCAGCGGCTCACCAAACTATCCCTGGCGGCTCCCCAACGCACGCACGGGCCCCAGCGACCCAAGACGGGGTCCCAGCTGCTCGACAAATGGTCCTTGGCACCTCCCAAGTGCTCACACGGGCCCCAGAGACCTGCATGGATTCTGAGCAGCTTGCCAAATGGTCCCTGGCACCTCCCCCGGCACGTGCACGGGCCCCAGTGACTTCGCGTTGGGTCCCAGCGGCTCGCCAATCCATCCCTGGCACCTCCCCAGTGCGTGCATGGGTCCCAGAGACCCTGCACCGGGTCCCAGCTGCTCGCCAAATGGTCTCTGGCAACTCCCCAGCATGCACACAGGCTACAGCGACTTTGCGTGGGGTACCAGCGGCTCGCCAAACGTCCCTGGCACCTCCCCAGGGCATGCACGGACACTAGCGACCCCATGCGGGGACCCAGCAGCTAGGTATTCCGTCCCTGGTGCCTCCCCAGCGTGCGTTCGGGCCCCAGCGACCCCACACGGGGTCCCATCTGCTTGCCAAAATGGACCCAGGCACCTTCATAGCACATGCATGGGCCCCAGCGACCCCGTGCGGGGTCCCAGCGGCTCCCCAAAATGTCCCTGGCACCTCCCCAGCGCGCTCACTGGGCCCAACAACCGCACGCGAGAACCCAGCGGCTTGCCAAATGGTCCCTGGCACCTCCGCAGCGTGCGCACAGGGTCCACCGACCCCGCACGGGGTCCCAGTGGCTCGCAAAATGGTAACTGGCACCTCCCCAGGACAAGCACGTGCCCCAGCAACCCCGTGCGGGGTCCCAGCAGCTTGGCAAATGGTCCCTGGCACCAATCCAGCGCACGCACAGGGCCCAGCTACCACGCGTGTGGTCCCAGCGGCTCGCAATTGGTCCCTGGCACATCCCCAGAGTGTGCACGGACCCCATTGACTTCGCGCGGGGGTCCCAGCGGATCGCCAAATGTTCCCTGGCACCTCCCCAGCGCGCGCAAGGGGCCCAGCGCCCCTGCGCGGGAACCGTGCGGCTCGCCAAATGGTCCCTGGCACCTCCCTTGGGATCACACGGGCCCCAGCGACCTCGCATAAGGTCCCAGAGGATCGCCAAACGGTCCCTGGCACCTCACCAGCGCACACACTCGCCCCAGATACCTTGTACAGGTTCACAGAGGCTCGCCTAATGGTCCCTGGCAAATCCCCAGCGCACACGTGCCCCAGCGACTTTGCGCGGGGTCCAGGTGTCTCGCCAAATGGTCCCTGGCACATCCCCAGCGCGCGCACAGGCCCCAGCGACCCCGCGCGGGGTCCAAGTGGTTTGCCAAATGGTCCCTGGCACCTCCCCTGCGTGCACACGTGCCCCAGCGACTTTGCGCGGGGTCCCAGCGGCTAGCCGAATGGTCTCTTGTACCTCCCCAGCGCTCCCACGGGGCCCAGCGACCCCGCGCGGGGTCCAAGTGGTCTGCCAAATGGTCCCTGGCACCTCCCCTGCGTGCACACGGGCCCCAGCTACCAAGCGTAGATTCCCAGAGGCTCCCCAAAAGGTCTCTGGCACCTCCCCAGCAAGCGAACGGGGCCCAGAGACACCGCGCGGGGTCCCAGTGGCTCTCCAAATGGTCCCTGGCACCTCCCACGCGCTCGCATGGGTCCCAGCGACCGTGCATGGGGTCCCAGCAGCTCGTCAAATTGTCCCTGGCTCCTCCCCAGTGCGCGCACAGGGCCCAGCAACCACACGCCGGGTCCCAGCATCTCGCAAATGGTCCCTGGCACATCTCCAGTGCGCACACGGGCCACAGCGACTTTGCGCGGGCTCCCAGCGTCTCGCAAATAGTCCCTGGCACATCCCCAGTGCGTGCACGAGCCCCAGCGACTTCGTGTGGGGTCCCAGCAGTTTGCCAAATGGGCCCTGGCCGCCCCCCCAGCAGCGCCAGACAGGGACCAACGACCCCGCACGGGGTTCCAGCAGCTCTCCAAATGGGCCCTGGCACCTCCCCAGTGTGCGCACGGGGCCCAGAGACCCTACTCGGGGTCCCAGCGGCTTGCAAATGGTCCCTGGCACATCCCCAGCAGGTGCAAAAGCCCCAGCGACCCCGCCCGGGGTCCCAGCAGCTCGCCAAATGGTCCCTGTCACCTCCCCAGCACGCGCAAGACTGGGCACAGCGACACCGCCGGGGTCCCAGCTGCTCACACACGGTCCCTGTCACCTCCCTAGCGCACTGGACCCTGCGACCTTGCACAGGGTACGAGGGGCTCGCCAAACTATCCCTGGCAGCTCCCCAATGCGCGCACGGACCCCAGCGACCCCGCGCGGGTACCAGCGGCACTCCAAAAAGTCCCTGGCACCTCCACAGCACGCACACAGGGCAAAGCGAGGCAGTGTCGGGTCCCAGCGGATCGCCAAGCGGTCCCTGGCACATCCCCAGCGCGCTCCCAAAACCCACTGACGCCGCGCGGGGTCCCAGCAGCTCGCCAAATGATCCCTGGCACCTCTCCAGCAAGCGCCCTGGACCCAGCGCCCCTGCGCGGGGTCCGAGCGGTTCGCCAAGTTGTCCCTGGCACCTACCAAGCACGCAACTGGGCCCCAGCGACCCCGTGCAGGATCCCAGAGGCTCGCCAAATGGTCCCTGGCACATACCCATTGCGCCAAGACAGGACCAAGCAACCAACGCGTTGGGTCATAGCGGCTCACCAAACTGTCCCTAGCACCTCCCCAGCGCGCGTACGGGGCCCAGCGACACCACGCGGGGTCACAGCGGCTCGTCAAATGGACCCTGGCATATACCCAGCACACGCACGCGTCCCTGCGACTTCACGTGGGGTACCAGCGGCTCGCCAAACGGTCCCTGTCACCTCCCCAGCGTGCACACTGGATCCTGCGACCTTGCGCAGGGTCCCAGCGGCTCACCAAACTATCCCTGGCGGCTCCCCAACGCGCGCACGGGCCCCAGCGACCCCGCACGGGGTCCCAGCTGCTCGACAAATGGTCCTTGGCACCTCCCAAGTGCTCACACGGGCCCCAGAGACCTCGCATGATTCTGAGCAGCTTGCCAAATGGTCCCTGGCACCTCCCCCGGCACGTGCACGGGCCCCAGTGACTTCGCGTTGGGTCCCAGCGGCTCGCCAATCCATCCCTGGCACCTCCCCAGTGCGTGCATGGGTCCCAGAGACCCTGCACCGGGTCCCAGCTGCTCGCCAAATGGTCTCTGGCAACTCCCCAGCATGCACACAGGCTACAGCGACTTTGCGTGGGGTACCAGCGGCTCGCCAAACGTCCCTGGCACCTCCCCAGGGCATGCACGGACACTAGCGACCCCATGCGGGGACCCAGCAGCTAGGTATTCCGTCCCTGGTGCCTCCCCAGCGTGCGTTCGGGCCCCAGCGACCCCACACGGGGTCCCATCTGCTTGCCAAAATGGACCCAGGCACCTTCATAGCACATGCATGGGCCCCAGCGACCCCGTGCGGGGTCCCAGCGGCTCCCCAAAATGTCCCTGGCACCTCCCAGCGCTCACTGGGCCCAACAACCGCACGCGAGAACCCAGCGGCTTGCCAAATGGTCCCTGGCACCTCCAGAAGCGTCGCACAGGGGTCCACCGACCCCGCCCGGGGTCCCAGTGGCTCGCAAAATGGTCACTGGCACCTCCCCAGGACAAGCACGTGCCCCAGCAACCCCGTGCGGGGTCCCAGCAGCTTGGCAAATGGTCCCTGGCACCAATCCAGCGCACGCACAGGGCCCAGCTACCACGCGTGTGGTCCCAGCGACCGCACTGGTCCCTGGCACATCCCCAGAGTGTGCACGGACCCCATTGACTCGCTGCGGGGGTCCCAGCGGATCGCCAAATGTTCCCTGGCACCTCCCAGCGCGCAAGGGGCCCAGCGCCCCGCGCTGGAACCGTGCGGCTCGCCAAATGGTCCCTGGCACCTCCCTTGGGATCACACGGGCCCCAGCGACCCGATAAGGTCCCAGAGGATCGCCAAACGGTCCCTGGCACCTCACCAGCGCACACACTCGCCCCAGATACCTTGTACAGGTTCACAGAGGCTCGCCTAATGGTCCCTGGCAAATCCCCAGCGCACACGTGCCCCAGCGACTTTGCGCGGGGTCCAGGTGTCTCGCCAAATGGTCCCTGGCACATCCCCAGCGCGCGCACAGGCCCCAGCGACCCCGCGCGGGGTCCAAGTGGTTTGCCAAATGGTCCCTGGCACCTCCCCTGCGCTGAGCATCATCAGCATAGAAATGGTATGAGAAACCATAGGATGCGATGAGGGGGCCCAGGGAGCGGGTGTAGAGAGAGAACAGGAGAGGACCCAAGACTGACCCTTGGGGGACTCCAGTTAAGAGAGGGTGAGGTGTGGAGGTTGCTCCACGCCAGGTTACCTGGTAAGTGCGGTTGGAGAGGTAGGAGGAGAACCAGGCCAGAGCAGTGCCAGAGATCCCCAGGTCAGCAAGAGATGATAGTAGAATAGAGTGATCAACAGTGTCAAAGGCAGCAGAGAGGTCGAGGAGAATTAGGACAGAGGAGAGAGAGGCAGCTCGGGCACACTTAAGTGAGTTGGTGACAGACAGGAGGGCGGTTTCAGTGGAGTGAGCAGAGCGGAAGCCAGATTGGAGAGGGTCAAGCAGAGAGTGGTTGGACAGGAAAGCAGAGAGCTGGCGGTGTACAGTCCGCTCGAGGGTTTTGGAGAGGAAGGGTAGGAGGGAGACAGGACGGTAGCTCTGGAGGGAGGTGGGGTCGAGGGTAGGTTTTTGAGGAGGGGAGTGATAGAGGCTTTTTGAAGGCAGAGGGAAGATGCCAGAAAGTAGAGAGGTGTTGAGGAGGGAGGAGATGAAGGGAGTAGAGCAGGAGCAGCAGCTTGAAAGAGGTGAGTGGGAGGGGGTCCAAGGCACACGTGGTGGGTTTGTGACCCTGGAGCAGGGAGGAGAGGTCAGAGTCTGAGAGGGGCAAGAAGGTGGAGAGGGAGGGCGAGTTAGTAGGGGATGTAGTGGGTGTAGGGGTTGGAGCAGGAGGGGGTGCGGGGAGGGAGAGGTGTTAAAGAGTTTATGGATATCTGAGATTTTAGAAGAGAAGAAGGAGGCAAAGTCGTCAGGGGAGATAGAGGAGGGGGAGGAGGAGGGGGGAGGGTTTAGGAGGGAGGAGAAGGTAGAGAATAGTTTACTGGGTTGTTAGTGGAGGCTTGGATTACAGATTGGAAATAAGCACATTTAGCAGAGGAGAGAGTAGAGGAGAAGGAGGAGAGGAGAGTGCGGTAAAGGTCTAGGGCAGCAGGGAGTTTGGTTCTCTTCCATTTCTTTTCAGCAGATCGCAGTGTGATTCTTGCCGAGCGGAGCACAGAGGAGAGCCAGGGATGGGGAGGGAGGGGCGAGCAGGTCGGGAGGTGAGGGGACAGAGGGAGTCGAGGGAGGAGGTGAGTGAGGAGAAGAGGGTGGAGGTAGCAGAGTTCACGAAGAGTTGTGAAAAGGAGTCGATGGGAGGGAGGTGAGAGAGAGCAGTGGAGGCAAGGACAGAGGGGGAGAGAGCGGAGGTTACGGCGAGAGGTGACAGTGGGGTAGGAGGAGCAGGGAGAGGGGGGAGACAGAGAAAAAGAGATGAAATAGTGATCAGAGAGGTCCAGGGGGGTGACAGAGAGGTTGGAGGGGCAGCAGGCCCTGGAGAAGGTGAGGTCCAGTTGACGGCCAGCTTTGTGGGTAGGAGGGGACGGAGAGAGACAGAAGTCGAAGGAGTGAAGGAGAGGGAGGAATCCAGCAGAGTGGCTGGGGTTGGAGAGATGGATGTTGAAGTCACCCAACAGGACAGTCGGGGTAGACAGAGAGGGGAGGGAGGAGAGTAGATAGTCGAGTTCATCCAGAAAGTGAGTGAGAGGCCCAGGGGGGCGGTACAGAACAATGAGCAGGAGTTGACAGGGAGAGGTTAGTTGGACTGCATGAAATTCAAAGGTAGTGACAGAGAGGGAGGTGAGATCGGAGGGGACAGAAAAGAGTAAGGAGGGAGAGGAGAAGACCCGTCCCACCTCCCCGTCCGGTGAGACGCGGGGTATGGGACAGGACGTAGAGAGAGGACAGGGCAGCAGGAGTAACAGTGTTATCAGGGGACAGCCAGGTTTGTGAGAGCAAGGAAATCGAGCGAGAGGTGGGAGGCAAAGGCAGAGATGAAATCAGCTTTGTTAGCAGAAGAGTGACAGTTCCAGAGTGCACCAGAGAGTGTGCGGGAGGGGGGGAGAGGCAGAGAAATGAGGTTAGAGGGGTTGGAGGAGCAACAGCGGAGGGAGGGCAGAGGACGAGGATGGGAGGACAGAACAGGGATGTGAGAGACAGTCATAGCAGGACAAGCAAGACAAAAGGCACAGTAGGAGCAGTGGGGTGGAGGATACAGACCTGACTAGTAGATGGCTTCTTCCAGAGCGCTGTTAGGTGTGGATCTATTCGACCAGTGTCTTAGCGCAGGCCTCCCCTTGCTGGACTCCCACAGCTAGACTCCCGGCTCTTTTGTTGAGGCTCTTCTGTTTGCTGGCGCTTCTTGCTGGCGCTAAAATAAGCTGCTTGAATAAATGTTGTTACACCTGCTTGGCAAAAGAACCAACTAAACTGTGTGGAAACCAATCAAATAGCAAAATCAACTGCTAATCAATTTAGCCACTCACCTGGTACTAATCACACACAAACTCAGCCAATTCAAACACCACCTTACAATGTCACCAAATGTAGTAGTTACAATTACTAAAAGCAGGAACTTATCTATCTGCCTCTCTCTCCCCAGCGACTTTGCGCGGGGTCCCAGCGGCTAGCCGAATGGTCTCTTGTACCTCCCCAGCGCTCCCACGGGGCCCAGCGACCCCGCGCGGGGTCCAAGTGGTCTGCCAAATGGTCCCTGGCACCTCCCCTGCGTGCACACGGGCCCCAGCTACCAAGCGTAGATTCCCAGAGGCTCCCCAAAAGGTCTCTGGCACCTCCCCAGCAAGCGAACGGGGCCCAGAGACACCGCGCGGGGTCCCAGTGGCTCTCCAAATGGTCCCTGGCACCTCCCCACGCATGGGTCCCAGCGACCGTGCATGGGGTCCCAGCAGCTCGTCAAATTGTCCCTGGCTCCTCCCCAGTGCGCGCACAGGGCCCAGCAACCACACGCCGGGTCCCAGCATCTCGCAAATGGTCCCTGGCACATCTCCAGTGCGCACACGGGCCACAGCGACTTTGCGCGGGCTCCCAGCGTCTCGCAAATAGTCCCTGGCACATCCCCAGTGCGTGCACGAGCCCCAGCGACTTCGTGTGGGGTCCCAGCAGTTTGCCAAATGGGCCCTGGCCGCTCCCCAGCGCGCGTACAGGGACCAACGACCCCGCACGGGGTTCCAGCAGCTCTCCAAATGGGCCCTGGCACCTCCCCAGTGTGCGCACGGGGCCCAGAGACCCTACGCGGGGTCCCAGCGGCTCGCCAAATGGTCTCATGCACCTCCCCAGCACGCTCACGGGTACCAGCAATCCGGCGCGGGGTCCCAATGGTTCGCCAAATAATCCCTGGAACCTCCACAGCGCGCACACGGGCCCCAGAGACCCAGCGCGGGGTTTGAGCGAATCGCCAAATGGTCCCTGGCACCTCCCCAGCGCGCGCACGGGGCCCAGCGACCTCACGCAGGGTCCCAGAGGCTCGCCAAATGATCCCTGGCACATCCCCAGCGCGGGCACTGGTGCCAGCGACCCCGCACGGGGTCCCAGCGGCTCAACAAATGGTACCTGAACCTCCCTAGCCAAGACTGGTGCCAGCGACCCCAAGACGGGGTCCCAGCGGCTCAACAAAGAGTCCCTGGCACCTCCCCTCGCGGCACAGGGCAGCGACTTGTTCGAGAACAAAGAGGCTCGCCAAATGGTCCCTGGCCCCTCCCCAGCACGCGCACAGGGCCGAGTGACTCCGCGCAGGGTCCCAGAGGCTCGCAAATGGTCCCTGGCACATCCCAGCGCACGCACGGGGCCCAGCGACCTCACGCAGGGTCCCAGAGGCTCGGCAAATGGTCCCTGGCACCTCCCCATCGCGAGCACTGACCGACTTTGCGTGGGGTCCATGCGGCTCGCCAAATGGTATCTGGCACATCACAGGCATGCAAACGGGCACCAACGACTTTGAGTCGGGTCCCAGTGGCTCGAGAAATGGTCCCTGGTCCCTCCCCAGCGCGCGCATGGGACCCAACGACCCTGCCCGGGGTCCCAGCAGCATGCCAAATCTTCACTGGCCCTCTCCACCGCAAGCAACGGGGCCAGCGACCCCGTGCGGGGTCCAAGCGGCTCGCCAAATGGTCCCTGGCTCCTCCCAAGCGCGAGCACGGGCCCCAGCGACTTCGCTCGGGGTCCCAGCGGCTCACCAAATAGTCCCTGGCCCCTCATCTGCGCACGCACTGGGCCCAGCGACCCCGTGCGGGGTCACAGCGGCTAATCGAATGGTCCCTTCCTCCTCCCCAGCACGCGCATGGAGACCAGCGACCCTACGCAGGGATCCAGAGGCTCGCCAAATGGTCCCTGGCACATGCCCAGCGTGTGCACGGGTCTAAGAGACCCCGCTTGGGGTCCGAGTGGCTCAGCAAATGGTCCCTTCCTCCTCCCCAGTGCGCGCACGGAGCCCAGCGACCCTGGGCGGTGTCCCAGTGGCTCGCCACATGGTGCCTGGCACCTCCCAAGCGCGCATGGGGCCCAACGTCCCCACGCTAGGTCCCAGCAGCTCGCCAAATGTTCCCTGGTACCTCCCCAGCGATGTACTGTGTCCAGCGACCCCTTGCGGGGTCTGAGCGGCTCGCCAAACGGTCCCTGGCACCTCCCCAGCGCATGAACAGGGCCACAGAGACCCCTTGCGGGGTCCCAGCGGCTCGCCAAATGATCCCTGGCACCTCCCCAGCATGCGCACGGGCCCCAGCGACTTCGTGTGGGGTTCCTACGGCTCGCCAAATGGACCCTGGCACATCCCCAGCGCGCACGGGCCCCAGCGACTTCGCGCGGGGTCCCAGCAGCTCATCAAATGGTATATGGCACATCCCCAGCATGCAAACGGGCACCAGCGACTTTGCGCGGGGTCCCAGTGGCTCTAGAAATGGTCCCTGGTCCCTCCCCAGCGCGCACCTGGGACCCAACGACCCCGCGCAGGGTCCCAGCGGCTCACCAAATGGTCCCTGGCCACTCTCCACTGCGCAAACTGGGGCCAGCGACCCAGTGCGGGGTCCAAGCGGCTTGCCAAATGGTACCTGGCTCCTCCCCAGAGCGCGCACGGGGCCCATCGACCCCATGCGGGGTACCAGCGGCTCGCCAATTGATCCCTGGCAACTTCCCAGCGCGCACACGGGCCCCAGCTACTAAGTGTAGATTCCCAGCGGCTCCCGAAAAGGTCGCTGGCACCTCCCCAGCACGCGCACAGGGCCCAGAGACCCCGCGCGGGGTTCCAGTGGCTTGCCAAATGGTCCCTGGCACCTCCCAAGTGCTCGCATGGGTCCCAGCGACCCCGCGTGGGGTCCCAGCAGCTTGCCAAATGGACCCTGGCCCCTCTCCAGCACATGCACGGGGCCCAGCGACCCCACGCGGGGTCCCAGCAGCTCGCCAAATGGTCTCATGCACCTCCCCAGCACGCTCACAGGTACCAGCGACCCAGCGCGGCGTCCCAATGGCTCGCCAAATGGTCCCTGGCTCCTCCCCAGCGCACGCGCACGGGGCCTAGCGACCTCGCGCGGGATCCCAGTGGCTCTCCAAATGGTCCCTGGTTTACCCAGCGCAAGACAGGGCCCAGCAACCACGCGGGGTCCCAGCAGCTCACAAATGGTCCCTGGCACTTCCCCAGCGTGCACACGAAGTGATACCGAAGTGTTACAGATACCTCATAAAAAATAACTGGGCTAAGCCTAGTATTTAGAAGAAAAAAAAGAGAGGTCAATAACAATCAAGGACACAATAGGCTGTTCATATTTTAAGGCACCTTATATTTAAACTGTATGCCCACCAATATGAAAAAAGAATGAAATTATAAAAATGTATTTCCAGTTTATTAGTGTTTTTATTTACTTTCATAGCTCTATTTTCAGCAACAATTCCAAAGCTATTAATGCATTTTTAATTGGAAGCAGCAGTTTTTTGTAACGTCTCATAGTTTCAGAAGAACAATGTTAGCAGGTCTACAGAGAAGCAGCCCAAACACCTGTTGTAATGCAAACAGCCTTTTAGCATATGTTGAAAACTTTTCATTTTTGTACTTGAGTGTTTTATATACACTGAATTTTTACAAAATGTTGATATATCCGTTATGTTTAAAGATAGTGGTTATTTTTAAGTGAAATTGCGGAATTCCATTCCTTTCTTATTTATTTGCTTCACATCTGTTTGGTGGAACACATGCAAAATATGGTGTGTGTCCAGGCATTTTACATTATGTAATATATTGTAAATACATTATATAATACATGTTTAGTAAATATATTGAATAATACATTTCTAAAAAATACATGGACAATATCATTGATATATTGTTACCTGAAATTATATTTTAAATATATTTAAAATATGTTTAAGCAAATACATTGTAAATATATTTTCCATATGATGAAAACGGGCCAATTTTATAATATGTTAAATATATTTTATAAAACGTTACATACATAATACATATATTTTTCCATATATTTTATCATTCCCAAAGACTATGAGTTTTATATGAATAATATGTTTACAAAAATATATTTAAAATATATATTTTTTTAGTATGGGCAGCGACTTCGCGCGGTGTCCAAGTGGCTCGCAAACGGTCCCTGGCCCCTCCCCAGCGATTGCACGGGGCCCAGCGACCTCGCCGCGCAGGGTCCCAGAGGCTCGCCAAATGGTCCATGCCACATCCCCAGAGCGCCAAGACGGACCCCAGCGACTTCATGGGAGGTGCCAGCGGCTTGCCAAATGGTCCCTGGCACCTCACCAGCGAGTGCAGGGGCTCCAGCGACCTCCCGCAGGGTCCCAGCGGCTGGCCAAATGGTCCCTGGCACCTCCCCAGCTCGTGGACTGGGCCCAGCAACCACGCGGGAGGTCCCAGCGGCTCGTAAATGGTCCATGGCCCCTCCCCAGCATGTGCACAGGGTCCAACTACCCCGCGCGGGGTCTCAGCGGCTCGCCAAATGTTCCCTGTCACCTCCCCAGCACGCACACGGGGCCCAGCGAACCCGCACAGGGTCCCAGCAGCTCGCCAAATGGTCCTTGGTACCTCCCCAGCGCACCGACTGGTCCCAGCAACCCCAGGCGGGGTCCCAGCGGCTCGCCAAATGGTCCCTGGCACCTCCCCAGCGCGCGCACGGTGACCAGCAACCCCGCACGTGGTCCCAGCTGCTCATCAAATGGTCCCTGGCACCTCACCAGCAGTGGCACGGGCCCCAGCGACCCCGTGCGGGGTCCCAGCAGCTAGCCAAGTGGTCCCTGGCTCCTACCCAGTGCGCGCACAGGTCCCAGCAACCACGTGTGGGGCCTCTGCGGCTCGCAAATGGTTCCTGGCCCCTCCGCAGCGCACACACGGGGCCCATCGCCCCTGTGCGGGTTCCCAGCGGCTCAACAAAGAGTCCCTGGCACCTCCCCCTCGCGTGCACAGGGCAGCGACTTCGGTCGAGAACAAAGAGGCTCTCCAAATGGTCCCTGGCCCCTCCCCAGCACGCGCACAGGGCCGAGTGACTCCGCGCAGGGTCCCAGAGGCTCGCAAATGGTCCCTGGCACATCCCAGCGCACGCACGGGGCCCAGCGACCTCACGCAGGGTCCCAGAGGCTCGGCAAATGGTCCCTGGCACCTCCCCATCGCGAGCACTGACCCCAGCAACTCATCAAATTGTACCTGGCTCCTCCCCAGCGTGCAAGCACTGGGCCCAGCGACCCAGCGCGGGCTCCCAGCGGCTTGCAAATGGTCCCTGGTACATCCCAGCGCGCGCACGTGGCCCCACTACCGCGCGCATGGTCCCAGAGGCTCGCCAAACGGTCCCTGACACCTACCCAGTGATCGCACGGGCCCCAGTGACATCGCGAGGCGTCCCAGCGGCTCTCCAAATGGTCCCTGGCACCTCCCCATCGCACGAACAGGGCCCAGCGACCCCGTGCAGGGTCCCAGCGGCTCGCCAAATGGTTTCTGGCACATCACCAGCACGCACATGCTCGGGCACCAGCAACCACGCGCTGGGTCCCAGTGGCTCCCCAAATGTTCCCAGGCATCTCCCCAGCATGCGCACTGGGCACAGCGACATCGCGCGGGGTCCCAGCGGTTCGCAAATTGACCCTGGCACATCCCCAGCACGCGCACGGACCCTAGGGACTTCGCACGGGTTCCCAGCGGCTCTCCAAATGTTCCCTGGCACCTACCCAGTGATCGCACGGGCCCCAGTGACATCGCGAGGCGTCCCAGCGGCTCGCCAAATGGTCCCTGGCACCTCCCCATCGCACGCACAGGGCCCAGCGACCCCGCGTGGGGTCCCAGCGGCTCGCCAAATGGTTTCTGGCACATCACCAGCACGCACATGCTCGTGCACCAGCAACCACGCACGGGGTCCCAGCGGCTCGCCAAATGGTCCCTGGCACCTCCCCAGCATGCACACCGACCCCAGCTACCAGGTGTGGAGTCCCAGCATCTCGCAAATTGTTCCTGGCCCCTCCGCAGCGCACACACGGGGCCAGCGACCCCGCATGGGTTCCCAGTGGCTTGCCAAAGAGTCCCTGGCACCTCCCCCTCGCGTGCACAGGGCAGCGACTTCGTGCGAGAACCAAGCGGCTCGCCAAATGGTCCCTGGCCCCTCCACAGCGTGCTCACTGAGCCCAGAGACTCGCAATGGTCCCTGGCACCTCCCCAGCGCGTGCACTGGACCCAGCCACCTCACTCAGGGTCCCAGCTGCTCATCAAATGGTCCCTGGCACCTCACCAGCAGTCGCACGGGCCTCAGCGACCCCGTGCGGAGTCCCAGCAGCTAGCCAAGTGGTCCCTGGCTCCTACCCAGTGCGCGCACAGGTCTCAGCAACCACGCACGGAGACTCTGTGGCTCGCAAATGTTTCCTGGCCCCTCCGCAGCGCACAAACGTGGCCCAGCGACCCCGTGCGGGTTCCCAGTGGCTCGCCAAAGAGTCCCTGGCACCTCCCCCTCGCGTGCACAGGGCAGCGACTTCGTGCGAGAACCAAGCGGCTCGCCAAATGGTCCCTGGCCCCTCCACAGCGTGCTCACTGATCCCAGAGACTCGCAAATGGTCCCTGGCACCTCCCCAGCGCACGCACTGGACCCAGCCACCTCACTCAGGGTCCCAGCTGCTCATCAAATGGTCCCTGGCACCTCACCAGCAGTCGCACGGGCCTCAGCGACCACGTGCGGAGTCCCAGCAGCTAGCCAAGTGGTCCCTGGCTCCTACCCAGTGCGCGCACAGGTCTCAGCAACCACGCACGGAGCCTCTGCGGCTCGCAAATGTTTCCTGGCCCCTCCGCAGCGCACAAACGTGGCCCAGCGACCCCGTGCGGGTTCCCAGTGGCTCGCCAAAGAGTCCCTGGCACCTCCCCCTCGCGTGCACAGGGCAGCGACTTCGTTCGAGAACAAAGAGCCTCGCCAAATGGTCCCTGGCCCCTCCCCAGCATGCGCATAGGGACGAGTGACTCTGCGCAGGGTCCCAGAGGCTCGCAAATGGTCCCTGGCACATCCCAGCACACGCATGGGGCCCAGCGACCTCACGCAGGGTCCCAGAGGCTCGGCAAATGGTCCCTGGCACATCCCAGCGCGCGGACGTGGCCCCACTACCGCGTGCCTGGTCCCAGTGGCTCGCCAAACGGTCCCTGGCACCTACCCAGTGATCCCACGGGCCCCAGTGACCTCGAGCAGGGTCCCAGAGGCTCGCCAAATGGTCCCTGGCATATACCCAGCGAATGCACGGGCCCCAGCGACCTCGCGCGGGGTGCCAGCTGGCTCGCCAAATGCTCCCTGGCACCTCCCCAGCACGGGCACTGGGCCCAGCAACCCAGCGCGGGGTCCCAGTGGCTCACCTGACCTCGAGCAGGGTCCCAGAGGCTCGCCAAATGGTCCCTGGCATATACCCAGCGCATGCACGGGCCCCAGCGACCTCGCGCGGGGTGCCAGATGGCTCGCCAAATGCTCCCTGGCACCTCCCCAGCACGGGCACTGGGCCCAGCAACCCAGCGCGGGGTCCCAGTGGCTCACCAAATTATTATTATTATTATTATTATTTATTTCTTAGCAGACGCCCTTATCCAGGGCGACTTACAATCGTAAGCAAATACATTTCAAGTGTTACAATACAAGTAATACAATAAGAGCAAGAAATACAATAATTTTTGTTCAAGTGTGACAAACCACAATTCAATAATACAGCAGATAATAGTGATAGTTACATCAGGGTATGATTAAATACAAAATACTACAGGTTAAACACTTGGCAGATTACAGTATTCTGAAGTACAGGATTAAATGCAGTAAAATAGGGGGCAGATAAGAGCAAAATAAAGCACATTTAAATGAAGGGTGATAGTGTCCCAGGATACAAACAGAGGAGTTCTACAGGTGCTGTTTGAAGAGGTGAGTCTTAAGGAGGCGCCGGAATGTGGTCAGGGACTGGGCAGTCCTGACATCTGTAGGAAGGTCATTCCACCACTGCGGAGCAAGGGTGGAGAAGGAGCGGGCTCTGGAGGCAGGGGAGCGTAACGGAGGTAGAGCCAGTCTTCTAGTGCAGGCGGAGCGGAGAGGTCGAGTGGGGGTGTAGGTAGAGATGAGGGTCTGGAGGTAGCTGGGTGCAGTCTGGTCAAGGCATCTGTAGGCTAGTACAAGAGTCTTGAACTGGATGCGAGCGGTGATCGGGAGCCAGTGGAGCGAGCGGAGTAGTGGAGTAAGCGTGGGCGGCGAGACAGAGAGTAAATATATTGAATAATACATTTCTAAAAAACACATGGACAATATTTTAAAATATGTTTAAGCAAATACATTGTAAATATATTTTCCATATGATGAAAATGGGCCAATTTTGTAATATGTTAAATATATTTTATATAACGTTACATACATAATACATATATTTTTCCATATATTTTATCATTCCCAAAGACTATGAGTTTAACATGAATAATATGTTTACAAAAATATATTTAAAATATATATATTTTTAGTATGGGCAGTGGCTCACCAAATGGTCCCTGGCACCTCCCCTGCACGCGCACAGGGCCCACCGACCCCGCACGGGGTCCCAGTGGCTCGCCAAATGGTAACTGGCTCCTCCCCAGCACAAGCACGAGCCCCAGCGACCCCGTGCGGGGTCCCAGCAGCTCGGCAAATGGTCCCAGGCACCTATATAGCGCACGCACAGGGCCCAGCTACCACGCGTGTGGTCCCAGCGGCTCGCAAATGGTCCCTGGCACATCCCCAGAGTGCGCATGGACCCCATCGACTTCGCACAGGGTCCAAACAGCTCGCCGAATGGTCCCTGGCACCTCCCCAGTGTGCGCACGGGGCCCATTGACCCCGCACAGAGTCCCAGTGGCTCGCCGAATGGTCCCTGGCACCTTACCAGCACGCGCATGGGCCCCAGTGACCCCGTGCGGGGTCCCAGCGGTTCGCCAAATGGTCCCTGGCTCCTACTCAGCGCGCACAAGGCTCAGCAACCACGCACGGATTCCCAGCAGCTCGCAAATGGTCCCTGGCACATCCCCAGCGCGGGCACAGGCCCCAGCGACTTCGCGAGGGTTGCCAGCAGCTCGCCAAATGGTCTCTGGCACATCCCCAGCACGCGCACGAGCCTCAGCGATTTCTAGCGGGGTCCCAGCGGCTCACCAAATGGTACCTGGCTCATCCCCAGCGTGGGCATGTGACCCAGCTGGCTGGCTAAATGGTCCCTTGACCCTCCCCTGTGGGCGCACTGATCCCAGCGACCCCGCGCGAGGTCCCACCGGGTCGCAAAATGGTCGCTGGCAGCTTAGCAGCACGTGCACAGTGCCCAGCAACCACGCACGGGTCCCAGCAGCTCGCAAATGGTCCATGGCACATCCCCAGCGCGAGCACGGGCCCCAGCAACGTTGTGAGGGGTCCCAGCGTCTCGCCAAATGGTCCCTGGTACCTCCCAAGCACACACACTGGGCCCAGTGACCTCGCGCAGTGACCCAGAGCCTCGCCAAATAGTACCTGGCCCATCCACTGCGCCAAGACAGGGCCCAGCGACCCCTGCGGCGAGGTCCCAGTGGCTCGCCGAATGGTCCCTGGCACCTCCCCAGCGGACGCACTGGACCCAGCGACTCCACACGGGTCCCAGCGGCTCACTTAAATGGTCCCTGGAACCTCCCCAGCGCATGCACGGCCGCCAGCAATCCTGCGCAGGGTCCCAGTGGCTCGGCAAATGGTCCCTGGCACATCCCCAGCGCATGCACGGGCCCCAGCGATTTCTAGCGGGGTCCCAGCGTCTCACCAAATGGTACCTGGCTCCTCCCCAGAGTGTGCACGGGGCTCTGCGACCCGGCGCGGGGTCCAAGCGGCTCGTCAAATTGTCCCTGGCTCGTACCCAGCGCGCACAGGTCCCAGCAACCACGCGCGGGGTCCCAGCGATTTCTAGCAGGGTCCCAGCATCTCGCCAAATGGTACCTGGCTCATCCCCAGCATGGGCACGTGACCCAGTGACCCCGCGCAGGGTCCCAGTGGCTCGCCGAATGGTCCCTGGCACCTTACCAGCATGCAAGACGGGCCCCAGCGACCCGTGCGGGGGTCCCAGCGGGCTCGCCAAATAGTCCCTGGCTCCTACCCAGCGCCCAGGTCCCAGCAACCACGCGCGGTGTCCCAGCAGCTCGCCAAATGGTCTCTGGCACCTTACCAGCACGTGCACAGGCCACAGCAACCCAAGCAGAGTCCCAGCGGCTGGCTAAATGGTCCCTTGACCCTCCCCTGTGGGCGCACTGAGCCCAGCGACCCCACGCAAGGTCCCACTGGGTCACAAAATGGTCCCTGGCACCTTACCAGCACGTGCACAGTGCCCAGCAACCACGCAAGGGTCCCAGCAGCTCGCAAATGGTCCATGACACATCCCTAGCGCGGGCACGGGCCCCAGCGACTTTGTGAGGGGTCCCAGCGTCTCGTCAAATGGTCCCTGGTACCTCCCAAGCGCACACACTGGGTCCAGTGACCTCGCGCAGTGACCCAGAGGCTCGCCAAATAGTACCTGGCCCGTCCACAGCGGACGCACTGGACCCAGCGACTCCACGCGGGGTCCCAGCGGCTCACGAAATGGTCCCTGGAACCTCCCCAGCGCATGCACGGCCACAAGCGACTTTGCGAGACGTCCCAGCGTCTCGCCAAATGGTACCTGGCTCATCCCCAGCGCGCGCACGGGGCTCTGCGACCCAGTGCGGGGTCCCAGCGGCTCGCCAAATGATCCCTGGCACCTCCCCAGCATTCACACCGGCCCCAGAGACCCTGCGCAGGGTCCGAGCGGCTCGCCGAATGGTCCCTGGCCCCTCCCCAGCGATCATACGTGCCCCAGCGACCTTGCGCAGGGTCCCAGTGGGCTCGCTGAATGGTCCCTGGCACCTCCCCAGCGCATGCACGGCCGCCATCGACTGTGCGAGGGGTCCCAGCGTCTCGCCAAATGGTACCTGGCTCATCCCCAGCATGCACACCGGCCCCAGAGACCCTGCGCAGGGTCCGAGCGGCTCGCCGAATGGTCCCTGGCCCCTCCCCAGCGATCACACGTGCCCCAGCGACCTCGCGCAGGGTCCCAGAGGCTAGCCAAACTGTCCCTGGTACCTCCCCAGCGCATGCACGGGCCTCAGCAATCTCGTGCAGGTTCCCAGCGACTTGCCAAATGGTCCCTGGCACATCACCAGCACGCGCACGGGCCTCAGCGATTTCTAGCGGGGTCCCAGCGGCTCACCAAATGGTATCTGGCTCCTCCCCAAGAGCGCGCACGGGGCTCTGCGACCCAGTGCGGGTCTCTGTGCTCGTCAAATTGTCCTTGGTCGCACCCAGCTGGGTCCCAGTGGCTCACCGAATGGTCCCTGGCACCTTATCAGCACGCTCGCGGGCCCCAGCGACCCCGTGCGGGGTCCCTGCAGGCTCGCCAAATACTCCCTGGCTCCTACCCAGCGCGCACAGGTCCCAGCAACCACGCGCGGGGTCCCAGCAGCTCGCAAATGGTCCCTGGCACATCCCCAGCACAAGCACAGGGCCCTGCAACCACGCACAGGGTCAGAGCGGCTCTAAAACGATCCCGGGCCCCCCCCCAGCGCGCGAAAGGGGCCCAGTGACCCCACGCGGGATCCCAGCTGCTCGCCAAATGGTCCCTGGCACCTTACCAGCACGTGCACAGGCCACAGCAACCCAAGCAGGGTCCCAGCGGCCTGCTAATGGTCCCTTGACCCTCCCCTGTGGGCGCACTGAGCCCAGCGACCCCGCGCGAGGTCCCACCGGGTCGCAAAATGGTCCCTGGCACCTATCCAGCACGTGCACAGTGCCCAGCAACCACGCGCGGCTCCCAGCAGCTCGCAAATGGTCCCTGACACCTCCCCAGCGCATGGACGGGCCCCAGCGATCTCGTGCGGGTTCCCAGCGGCTCGACGAATGGTCCCTGGCACCTCCCCAGCGGACGCACTGGACCCAGCGACTCCACGCGGGGTCCCAGCGGCTCACGAAATGGTCCCTGGAACCTCCCCAGCGCATGCACGGCCACAAGCGACTTTGCGAGACGTCCCAGCGTCTCGCCAAATGGTACCTGGCTCATCCCCAGCGCGCGCACGGGGCCCAGCGGCCCCGCGCGGGGTCCCAGCGGCTCGCCAAATGATCCCTGGCACCTCCCCAGCATTCACACCGGCCCCAGAGACCCTGCGCAGGGTCCGAGCGGCTCGCCGAATGGTCCCTGGCCCCTCCCCAGCGATCACACGTGCCCCAGCGACCTTGCGCAGGGTCCCAGCGGGCTCGCTGAATGGTCCCTGGCACCTCCCCAGCGCATGCACGGCCGCCATCGACTGTGCGAGGGGTCCCAGCGTCTCGCCAAATGGTACCTGGCTCATCCCCAGCATGCACACCGGCCCCAGAGACCCTGCGCAGGGTCCGAGCGGCTCGCCGAATGGTCCCTGGCCCCTCCCCAGCGATCACACGTGCCCCAGCGACCTCGCGCAGGGTCCCAGAGGCTAGCCAAACTGTCCCTGGTACCTCCCCAGCGCATGCACGGGCCCCAGCGATCTCGTGCAGGTTCCCAGCGACTTGCCAAATGCTCCCTGGCACCTCCCCAGCACGGGCACTGGGCCCAGCAACCCAGCGCGGGGTCCCAGTGGCTCACCAAATTATTATTATTATTATTATTATTTATTTCTTAGCAGACGCCCTTATCCAGGGCGACTTACAATCGTAAGAAAATACATTTCAAGTGTTACAATACAAGTAATACAATAAGAGCAAGAAATACAATAATTTTTGTTCAAGTGTGACAAACCACAATTCAATAATACAGCAGATAATAGTGATAGTTACATCAGGATATGATTAAATAGTGATAGTTACATCAGGATATGATTAAATACAAAATACTACAGGTTAAACACTTGGCAGATTACAGTATTCTGAAGTACAGGATTAAATGCAGTAAAATAGGGGGCAGATAAGAGCAAAATAAAGCACATTTAAATGAAGGGTGATAGTGTCCCAGGATACAAACAGAGGAGATCTACAGGTGCTGTTTGAAGAGGTGAGTCTTAAGGAGGCGCCGGAATGTGGTCAGGGACTGGGCAGTCCTGACATCTGTAGGAAGGTCATTCCACCACTGCGGAGCAAGGGTGGAGAAGGAGCGGCTCTGGAGGCAGGGGAGCGAACGGAGGTAGAGCCAGTCTTCTAGTGCAGGCGGGAGGAGAGGTCGAGTGGGGGTGTAGGTAGAGATGAGGGTCTGGAGGTAGCTGGGTGCAGTCTGGTCAAGGCATCTGTAGGCTAGTACAAGAGTCTTGAACTGGATGCGGCGGTGATCGGGAGCCAGTGTGAAGCGGAGTAGTGGAGTAGCGTGGTAAGCGAGACAGAGAGTAAATATATTGAATAATACATTTCTAAAAAACACATGGACAATATTTTAAAATATGTTTAAGCAAATACATTGTAAATATATTTTCCATATGATGAAAATGGGCCAATTTTGTAATATGTTAAATATATTTTATATAACGTTACATACATAATACATATATTTTTCCATATATTTTATCATTCCCAAAGACTATGAGTTTAACATGAATAATATGTTTACAAAAATATATTTAAAATATATATATTTTAGTATGGGCAGTGGCTCACCAAATGGTCCCTGGCACCTCCCCTGCACGCAAGACAGGGCCCACCGACCAAGACGGGGTCCCAGTGGCTCGCCAAATGGTAACTGGCTCCTCCCCAGCACAAGCACGAGCCCCAGCGACCCTGCAGGGGTCCCAGCAGCTCGGCAAATGGTCCCAGGCACCTATATAGCGCACGCACAGGGCCCAGCTACCACGCTGTGGTCCCAGCGTCGCAAATGGTCCCTGGCACATCCCCAGAGTGCGCATGGACCCCATCGACTTCCGACAGGGTCCAAACAGCTCGCCGAATGGTCCCTGGCACCTCCCCAGTGTGCGCACGGGGCCCATTGACCCCGCACAGAGTCCCAGTGGCTCGCCGAATGGTCCCTGGCACCTTACCAGCACGCCTGGGGCCCCAGCGACCCCTGCAAGGGGTCCCAGCGGTTCGCCAAATGGTCCCTGGCTCCTACTCAGCGCACAAGGCTCAGCAACCACGCACGGATTCCCAGCAGCTCGCGCAAATGGTCCCTGGCACATCCCCAGCGCGGGCACAGGCCCCAGCGACTTCGCGAGGGTTGCCAGCAGCTCGCCAAATGGTCTCTGGCACATCCCCAGCGCGCGCACGAGCCTCAGCAATTTCTAGCGGGGTCCCAGCGGCTCACCAAATGGTACCTGGCTCAGCACCAGCGCGCGCACGTGGCCCTGTGACCCCGCGCGGGGTCCCACCGGCTCGCCAAATGTTCCCTGGCTCCTATCCAGCGCACACACAGGGCCCAGCAACCATGCCCGGGGTCCCAGCGGCTCGCAAATGGTCACTTGCCCTTCCACAGTGCGCTCACGGGGCCCAGCGAAGCCGCACGGGGTCCCAGAGGCTCGCTAAATGATCCCTGGCGCCTCCCCAGTGTGCGCACGGGGCCCAGTGACCCCGCGAGGGTTCCAGCGGCTGGCCTAATGGATCCTGGCACCTCCCCATCTCTTGCATGGGGCCCAGCGACCCCGCACAGCGTCCCAGCGGTTCTCCAAATGGTCCCTGGACATCCCCAGCGCGTGCACAGGCCCCAGTGATTTCTCGGGGTCCCAACAGCTCACCAAATGGTACCTGGCTCCTCCCAGTGCTTTCGAGACTCTGCGACCTCGCGCAGGGTCCTACTGGCTCACAAATGGTCCCTGGTTCCTCCCCAGCGTGCGCACAGGGCCCAGCGACTTCGCGCGGGGTCCCAGCAGCTTGCCAAATGGACCTTGGCCCCTCCCCAGCGCGCGCACAGGGCCCAAAAACCCCAAGCGGGGTCCCAGCGGTTCTCCAAATGGTCCCTGGTACCTCCCAAGCGCACGCACTGGGCCCAGTGACCTCGTGCGGTGTCCCAGAGGCTTGCCAAATGATCCCTGCCACATCCCCAGCATGCGCACAGGCTCCAGCGACTTCGAGCGGGTTCCCAGCGGCTCGCCAAATGGTCCCTGATACCTGCCCAGCGCACGCACTGGTCCCAGCGATCCCGCACGGGGTCCAAGTGACTCGTCAAATGGTGCCTGGCTCCTCACCAGCGCGCGCACAGGGCCCAGCAACCGCGCGCGGGGTCCCAGCACCTCGCAAATGGTCCCTGGCACATCTCCAGTGCACGCACGGGCCCCAGCGACGTTGCGCGGGGTCCCAGCGTCTCGCAAAAAGTCCCTGGCACATCCCCAGTGCGTGCACGAGCCCCAGCGACTTCGCGCGGGGTCCCAGCAGCTTGCCAAATAGACCCTGGCCACTCCCCAGCGCACGCACGGGGCCCAGCGATCCGCGCGGGGTCCGAGTGGCTGGACAAATAGTCCCTGGCACCTTACCAGCACGCGCACGGGCCCCAGCGACCCCGCGCGGGGTTCCAGCAGCTCGCCAAAAGGTCCCTGGCACCTCCCCTGTGCACGCATGGGTCCCAGCTACCAGGCGTAGAGTCCCAGGGCTCCCCAAAAGGTCCCTGGCACATCCCCAGCAGACGCACGGGGCCCAAAGACCCAACTCGGGGTCCCAGAGGCTCGCCAAATGGTCCCTGGCCACTCCCCAGCGCATGCACGGGGCTCAGAGACCCAACACGGGGTCCCAGTGGCTCGTCAAATGGTGCCTTGCTCCTCCCCAGCACGTGCACAGGGCCCAGCAACCGCGCGCGGGGTCTCATCACTTCGCAAATGGTCCCTGGCACATCTCCAGTGCATGCACGGGCCACAGCGATTTTGCGCGTGGTCCCAGCGGCTAGCCGAATAGTCCCTGGCTTATCCCCAGCGCGGGCAAGGGACCCAGCGACCATGCACGGGGTCCCAGCGGCTAGCCGAATGGTCCGTGGCACATCCCCAGAGCGCGCACGGGGTCCGAGCGGCTCGCCAAATGGTCCCTGGCTCCTCCCCAACGCGCGCACGGGGCCCAGTGACCCCGCGCGGAGTCCCAGTGGCTCGCCAAATGGTCTCATGCACCTCTCCAGCATGCTCACTGTTAACAGCGACCCGGCGCGGGGTCCCAATGGCTCACCAAATAATCCCTGGCACCTCCCTAGTGCATAGACGGGCCCCAGAGTCCCCGCGCGGGGTCAGAGTGGCTCGCCAAATGGTCCCTGGCTCCTCCCCAGCGCACGCACGGGGCCCAGCGACACCGCGCGGGGTCCCAGTGGCTCGCCAAATGGTGCCTGGCACCTCCCAAGCGCGTATGGGGCCGAGCAACCCCGCGCTGGGTCCCAGAGACTCCAAATGGAAATGGACCATGGTACCTCCTCAGCAACGCAATGGGCCCAGTAACTGGCCAAGATGGTCCCAGAGGCTCGTTCTCAAATGGTCCCTGGTACCTCCCAAAGGCACGCACTGGGCCCAGTGACCAAGCGCAGTGTCCCAGAGGCTCGCCAAATGGTGGCCTCCCAAGAATGTTCCCTGGCACCTCCCAGGCATAAATGTTCCTGGCACCTCCCCAGGGCCCCAGCCCGAGCGATCTCGTGCAGGTTCCCAGCAGATCGCAAAATTGTCCCTGGCTCGCACCCAGTGCACGACAGGGCCCAGCAACAACGCCGCGGGGTCCCAGAGGCTAGCCAAATTGTCCCTGGCACCTCCCCAGCGCATGCAAGATGGGCCCCAGTGATTTCTAGCGGAGTCCCAGCGGCTCGCAAAATAGTCCCTGGCTCGTACCCAGTGCACGCACAGGGCCCAGCAACCACGCGCGGGGTCCCAGAGGCTCACATATGGTCTCTGGCACCTCCCCAGCGATCGTACGGGCCCCAGCGACCTTCCGCAGGGTCCCAGAGGCTCACAAAATAGTCCCTGGCTTGTACCCAGTGCACGCACAGGGCCCAGCAACCACGCGCGGGGTCCCAGTGGCTCACCGAATGGTCCATGGCACCACCCCAGCGCGCATGGGGCCCAGTGACCACGCACGGGGTTCCCAGCGGCCCGCCAAATGATCCCTGGCACCTCCCCAGCACGGGCACCGGCCCCAGAGACCCCGCGTGTGGTCCGAGACGCTCGCCGAATCGTCCCTGGCACATACCCAGCGCTCGCGCGGGGCCCAGCGACCACGCGCGGGGTCCCAGCGGCTCGCCAAATGGTCCCTGGTACCTGCCCAGCGCACGCACTCAGCCCAGCGATCCCGCGCGCGGTCCCAGAGGCTCGCCAAATGGTCCCTGGCACATACCCATTGCGCGCACGGGGCACAGCGACCCCGAGTCCGGCCCCAGTGGGTCGCACAATGGTCCCTGGTACCTCCCAAGCACACGCACAGGGCCCAGTGACCTCGTGCAGTGACCCAGAGGCTCGCCAAATGGTCCCTGGGACATCCCCAGCGTACGCACGGGGCCCAGCGACCCCGCGCGGGTCCCAGCGGCTTGCCAAATGGATCCTGGCACCTCCCAATCACGCGCATTGGGCCCAGCGACCCCGCACGTGGTCCCAGTGGTTCTCCCAATGGTCCCTGGTACCTCCCAAGCACACGCACGGGCCCCAGCGACTTCGAGCGGTGTCCCCTCGGCTCGCCAAATGGTTCCTGGTACCTGCCCAGCGCACGCACTGGGGCCCAGCGACCCCGCGACCCCGCATGGGGTTCCAGCGGCTTGCCAAATGGTCCCTGGCACATCCCCAGCACGCGCACGGGCCCCAGCTACCAGGCGTAGAGTCCCAGGGCTCCCCAAAAGGTCCCTGGCACATTCCCAGCACACGCACGGGGCCCGGAGACCCAACGCGGGGTCCCAGTGTCTCGCCAAATGGTCCCTTGACCGTCCCCAGCGCGGGCACGCGACCTCGCGTGGTGTCCCAGAGGCTCGCCAAATGGTCCCTGGCACATCCCCGGCATGCGCACGGGCCCCAGCAACTTCGAGCGGGGTCCCAGTGGCTCGCCAAATGGTTCCTGGTACCTGCCCAGCGCACGCACTGGTCCCAGCGATCCCGCGCGGGGTCCAAGTGGCTAGTCAAATGGTGCCTGGCTCCTCCCCAGCGCACGCACAGGGCCCAGTGACCCCGAGCAGGGGTCCCTGCGGCTCGCCAAATGATCCCTGGCACCTCCCACCGCGCGCACCGGCCCCAGAGACCCCGCGTGTGGTCCGAGCGGCTCGCCAAATGGACCCTGGCCACTCCCTAGCACACGCACAGGGCCCAGAGACCCAACGCTCCTACAGGCTCCTACAACGAGCAGGAGACGACCCGGTAGTAGTCGTCCACATTGGTACAAACAACATTGGAAGAGACAGGCCAAGATCCCTGCAAAACAAATTCAGAGAGCTAGGAAGGAAATTAAAAGACAAGACCAAAACTGTGGTATTTTCTGGGATACTGCCGGCGCCTTGCAAAGGACCATATGGACAGCTGGAAATACAAAATCAAAATGCATGGCTGAAATCGTGGTGCACACAGGAAGGTTTCACCTTTCTTGAACATTGAGCACTTTCTACAACAAGGACTATCTATACAGGTGGGACGGACTGCACTTAAACAGAAAGGGAACCAATCTACTCGGAGAAAGGATCCTTCAGGCAGTCCAGAAGCATTTAAACTAGAAAGGAAGGGGGAGAAAACAAAAAAACAGAAGGGAGACCACATCAAAACAAGGGCAACAACTCAGGTAAGACCACTATTAAATGTATTTATCTTAATGCTAGAAGTCTCAGAAACAAAATGTTAGAACTTGAAGCTACTGCACTAACAAGTAACTACGATGTGATAGGTGTTACAGAAACTTGGTTGTCTGAGAGTGATGGAGACGAATATAATATTAGTGGGTACACACTATATAGGAAAGACAGGCAGGACAGAAGAGGCGGAGGGGTAGCACTATACATAAGAAATAGTCTTGAAGCCCAGGTGTTAAATCAGGACAAAGAAAACAATGCAGAATCAATATGGGTCAGAATAATGGACGCAAATTCAAAGGGCATAATAATAGGAGCATGCTATAGACCGCCAAATTCAGACGCTGAACAAAATAATCTGTTGTACAATGACATTCGAAATGTGTGTAGAAAAGGAGAAGCCATACTAATGGGGGGGATTTCAACTTCCCTGTATAAAATGGGAAAACCCGATGGGGGGCACGACGGACGAAATTGAAATGGTGGAAATGACAAATGACTGCTTCCTAACCCAATTTGTCAAGGCACCGACTAGAGGGGAGGCATGCCTTGACTTAGTCTTTTTTCAAATAATGAAGACAGAATAACTAAAACAGAGGTCAGAGAGCCATTGGCAAACTCAGACCACAACATGGTCTCATTTGAAATATTTTTAAAACCCCAAAACTAATGAATAAAGCTAAGGTTTACAATTTTAGAAAAGCAAACTACGAAGGTATGAAACAGAGACTAATAGAAGTAGATTGGAGTAAAATAGAGAAAACATCCACAGAAAAGGATGGCTGTTTTTTAAAAATGTAGTACTAGAGGCACAAAACAATTACATCCCAAAAGTAGACAAATCTAAATCTAAAACAAAATGGCCAAAATGGTTTAATAGATCAATTAAAAAAAATATTCAGCGAAAAAAGGCACTTTACAGAGCGTTTAAAAGGGACCAAAAAACAAAGCACACAGAAAGAGTACTTGGAACTGCAAACACAAGTCAAAAGGAAGTTAGAAAGGCCAAGAGAGAGATAGAAATCAATATTGCTAAGGGGCTAAAACCAATTCCAAAATGTTTTTCCAATATTACAACAGCAAGAGAACATTCAAAGAGGAGGTTAAATGTCTAAGAGACACAAATGGCAAAATCATAGATGAAGAAAAAAAATAGCAAATATATTAAATGATTACTTTTCACAGGTTTTTACAAAGGAGGACACAGACAACATGCCCCACATGTCGACCTGTTCCTATCCAATTTTAAATAACTTTAGCATAACAGAGGCAGAAGTGTTAAAGGGCCTAGGAGCTCTTAAAATAAACAAATCCCCTGGGCCAGATGAGATCCTCCCAATAGTACTCAAAGAAATTAAAGAAGTTATTTACAAACCATTAACCAAGATCATGCAACAGTCTCTTGACACAGAGGTTGTACCGACAGACTGGAAAATAGCAAACGTAATACCGATCCACAAAAAGGGAGACAAAACCGAACCAGGTAACTACAGACCAGTAAGCCTGACTTCTATTATATGTAAACTTATGGAAACTATAATAAGATCCAAAATGGAAAATTACCTATATGGTAACAATATCCTGGGAGACAGCCAGCATGGTTTTAGGAAAGGGAGATCGTGTCTAACTAACCTACTTGACTTTTTTGAGGATGCAACATTGAAAATGGATAACTGCAAAGCATACGACATGGTCTATTTAGATTTCCAGAAAGCTTTTGACAAAGTCCGCATAAAAGATTAATTCTCAAACTGAACGCAGTAGGGATTCAAGGAAATGCATGCACATGGATAGGGGAGTGGTTAACAGGTAGAAAACAGAAAGTACTGATTAGAGGAGAAACCTCAAAATGGAGTGAGGTAACCAGTGGAGTACCACAGGGATCAGTATTAGGTCCTCTGCTATTCCTAATCTACATTAATGATTTAGATTCTGGTATAGTAAGCAAACTCGTTAAATTTGCAGACGACACAAAAACAGGAGGAGTGGCAAACACTGTTGAAGCAGCAAAGGTCATTCAAAATGATCTAGACAGCATTCAGAATTGGGCAGACACATGGCAAATGAAATTTAATAGAGAAAAGTGTAAAGTATTGCATGCGGGCAATAAAAATGTGCATTATAAATATCATATGGGAGATAGTGAAATTGAAGAAGGAACTATGAAAAAGACCTAGGAGTTTATGTTGACTCAGAAATGTCTTCATCTAGACAATGTGGGGAAGCTATAAAAAAAGGCTAACAAGATGCTCGGATATATTGTGAGAAGTGTTGAATTTAAATCAAGGGAAGTAATGTTAAAACTCTACAATGCATTAGTAAGACCTCATCTAGAATATTGTGTTCAGTTCTGGTCACCTCGTTACAAAAAGGATATTGCTGCTCTAGAAAGAGTGCAAAGAAGAGCAACCAGAATTATCCCAGGTTTAAAAGGCATGTCGTATGCAGACAGGCTAAAAGAATGGAATCTATTCAGTCTTGAACAAAGAAGAATACGCGGCAATCTGATTCAAACATTCAAAATCCTAAAAGGTATAGACAATGTCAACCCGGGGGACTTCTTTGACTTGAAAAAAGAAAAAAGGACCAGGGGTCATAAATGGAGATTAGATAAAGGGGCATTCAGAACAGAAAATAGGAGGCACTTTTTACACAGAGAATTGTGAGGGTCTGGAACCAACTCCCCAGTAATGTTGTTGAAGCTGACACCCTGGGATCCTTCAAGAAGCTGATTGATGAGATTCTGGGATCAATAAGTTACTAACAACCAAACGAGCAAGATGGGCTGAATGGCCTCCTCTCGTTTGTAAACTTTCTTATGTTCTTATGTTCTTAACGCGGGGTCCCAGTGGCTCGCCAAATGGTCCCTGGACACCCCAGCGCACGACACGACGCCGCCGAAACCGCTGGGTTCCAGCTCGCCAAATGGTCCCTGGCACATCCCCAGCACGCGCACGGCCCACAGCGACTTTCAGACAGGGTCCCAGCGGCACACCAAACAGTCCCTGGCCCTCCCCAGCACGCGACGGGCCCCAGCGACCCCCAGGGTGCAGGGTCCAAGCGGCTCGCCAAATGGTCCCTGGCACCTCCCCAGTGTGCTGACGGGCCCACCAACCCCACGCGCGGTGTCCGAGCTGCTCGCCAAATGGTCCCTGGCACCTCCCCAGGAAGCGCACAGGCCCCAGCGACTTCTCTCGGGGTCCCAACAGCTCGCCAAATGTTCCCTGGCACATCCCCACCACGCGCACGGGCCCCAGCGACTTCAAGCGAGGTCCTAGCGGCTCACAAATCATCCCTGGCACATCCCCAGCGTGCGCGATGGGGACAGGCGACTTCACACGGGTCCCAGCGACTCGCCAAATGATCCCTGGCACATCCCCAGCACGCACACGGGCCCCAGCGACATCACGTGGTGTCCAAGCGACTCGCCAAATGGTCCCTGGCACATCCCCAGCGCGCAAAAGGACCCCAGCGACTTCGCGCGGAGTCCCAGCGGCTCGCCGAATGGTCCCTGGTACATCCCCAGTACAAGCACTGGGCCCAGCGACCCAGCGCAGGGTCCCAGAGGCTTGCCAATTGGTAACTGGCACATCCCCAGGACGCGCATGGACCCCAGCAGCTCTCCAACTGGTACCTGGCACCTCCCCAGCGCGCTCACGGGGACCAGCGACCCCACGCGGGGTCCCAGCAGCTCGCGGAATGGTCCCTGGCACATCCCCAGCGTGGGCACGGGTCCCAGCGACCACGCGCGGGGTCCCAGCGGCTCGCCAAATGGTTTCTGGCACATCACCAGCACGCACATGCTCGGGCACCAGCAACCACGCGCGGGGTCCCAGCGGCTCGCCAAATGGTCCCTGGCACCTCCCCAGCGCGCACACTGACCCCAGCTACCAGGCGTGGAGTCCCAGCAGCTCGCAAATTGTTCCTGGCCCCTCCGCAGCACACACACGGGGCCCAGCGACCCCGCGTGGGTTCCCAGTGGCTCGCCAAAGAGTCCCAGGCACCTCCCCCTCGCGTGCACAGGGCAGCGAATTCGTGCGAGAACCAAGCGTCTCGCCAAATGGTCCCTGGCCCCTCCACAGCGCACTCACTGGGCCCAGTGACTCTGCGTGGTGTCCCAGAGGCTCGCAAATGGTCCCTGGCACCTCCCCAGCGCGCGCACTGGACCCAGCTAACTAACTCGGGGTCCCAGCTGCTCATCAAATGGTCCCTGGCACCTCACCAGCAGTCAAGACGGGTTACAGCGACCCCGTGCAAGGGGTCCCAGCAGCTAGCCAAGTGGTCCCTGGCTCCTACCCAGTGCGCGCACAGGTCCCAGCATCCACGCGCGGGGCCTCTGCGGCTCGCACATGGTTCCTGGCCCCTCCGCAGTGCACACACGGGGCCCAGCGACCCCGTGCGGGTTCCCCGTGGCTCGCCAAAGAGTCCCTGGCACCTCCCCGTCGCGTGCACAGGGCAGCGACTAAAGAGTCTGCTCGAGAACAAAGAGGCTCGTCAAATGGTCCCTGGCACCTCCCCAGCACGCCAGACAGGGTCGAAAGTGACTGCCAGCAGGGTCCCAGCGGCTCGCAAATGGTCCCTGGCACATCCCAGCGCACGCACGCGGGTCCCACTACATCGCTCGCATGGTCCCAGAGGCTCGCCAAATGGTCCCTGGCACCTACCCAGTGATCGCACGGGCCCCAGCGACATCGCGAGGCGTCCCAGCGGCTCGCCAAATGGTCCCTGGCACCTCCCCAGCGCACGCACAGGGCCCAGCGACCCCGCTGGGTCCCAACGGCTCGCCAAATGGTTTCTGGCACATCACCAACACGCACATGCTCGGGCACCAGCTACCAGACGTGGAGTCCCAGCAGCTCGCAAATGGTTCCTGGCCCTCCGCAGCACACACGGGCCCAGCGACACCGGCGGGTTCCCAGTCGCCGCCAAAGAGTCCCTGGCACCTCCCTCAAGGCACAGGGCAGCGACTTCATGCAAGAACTAAGTTGCTCGACAAATGGTCCCTGGCCCCTCCACAGCGTGCTCACTGGGCCCAGTGACTCTGCGCAGGGTCCCAGAGGCTCGCAAATGGTCCCTGGCACCTCCACAATGCGCGCACTGGACCCAGCCACCTCACTCGGGGTCCCAGTGGCTCACCAAATGGTCCCTGGCGCCTTCCCAGTGTGCGCTGGCTCCAGGGACCCCGCCCGGGGTCCCAGCTGCTCATCAAATGGTCCCTGGCACCTCACCAGCAGTCGCACGGGCCCCAGCGACCCCGTGCGGGGTACCAGCGGCTCGCCAAATGGTCCCTGGCTCCTACCCAGCATGAGTACAGGGCCAAGCAACCATTCGCGTGGTTCCAGCGGTTCACAAATGGTCCCTGGCCCCACCCCAGCACGCACACGGTGCCCAGCGACCCCGCGCAGTGTCCCAGCGGCTTTCCAAATGGTCCCTGGCCCGTCCCCAGCGCATGCACGGGCCCAGCGACTGGCGGGTACCAGCGGCTCGCCCGAATGGTCCAAGGCAACTCCCCAGCGCACGCGACGGGCCCAGCGACCCAGCGGTGTCCCAGCGGCTCGCCAACTGGTCCTGGCTCCTACCCAGCACTCAAGACAGGGCCCAGTGACCCCACGTGGGGTCACAGCAGCTCGCCAAATGTTCCCTGGCCCCTCCCCAGCGCTCGCACAGGGCCCAGCAAACCCGCACGGGGTCCCTGCAGCTCTCAAATGGTCCCTGGCCTCTCCCCAGCGCGCGCACGGGGCACAACAATCCCACGCAGGGTCCCAGCGGCTCACCAAAATGATCCCTGCTCCTCTCCAGTGCCAGCACAGGGCCCAGTGACCCCCGCAAGGGGTTCCAGCGCCACGCCAAAGAGTCCCTATCACCCCCCCAGTGTAAGCATGGTCCCAGCGACCCCGTGCGGGGTCCCAGCGGATCGCCAAATGGCCCTTGGTATCTCCCCAGTGCAAGCACTGGTCTCAGCGACCCCCCGCGAGGTCCCAGCGGCTCTCCAAATGTTCCCTGGCTCCTACCAAACGTGGCACTGGGCCCAGAAACCACGCCGCAGGGTCCCAGTGGCTCGCAAATGGTCCCTGGCACATCCCCAGCACGCCAAGAGACGCCCCAGCGACTTAGCTGGGGCCCAGAGACTCGCCAAATGGGTCTCTGGCATATCCCCAGCACGCACGGGCCCCAAGCAAAATTGCACGGGTTCTCAGCGTTCTCCCAAATGGTTCCTGGCACCTCACCAGCATGCGACGGGCCCCATTGACCCCATGCGGGATCCCAGCGGCTCACCAAATGGTCCCTGGCACCTTCCCAGTGCACGCACAGGCCCCAGCTACCAGGCGTGGAGTCACAGCGGCTCGCCAAATGGTCCCTGGCGCCTTCCCAGGGGGGGGCGCCGGGCACAACGACTTCTCGCGGGATCCCAGCGGCTCGCCAAATGGTCCCTGGCGAGTCCCAGCAGCCGGGCCCCAGCTTAACCGGCGCTGGGTCCCAGCGGCTCGCAAATGGTACATGGCTCCTCCCCAGCACAAGACGGAGCCCAGCGGGGGGCGCAGGGGTCCCAGCGGCAAATGACCCCTGGCACCTCCCCAGTGCACGCACAGGGCACCGTGACCTTGTGCAGGGTCCAAGAGGCTCCGCACTGATCCCTGGCACCTCCCCAATGCGCCCACGGGCCCAGCGACCCAGCGAGGGTCCCAGCAGCTCGCAGAATGGTCCCTGGCACATCCTCAGCGCACACGGACCCCAGCTAGCAGGCGTGGAGTCCCATTGGGTCGTAATGGCCCCTGGCACTTCCCCAGCGCACACGGGCCCCAGCTAGCAGGCATGGAGTCCCATTGGGTCAAATGGTCCCTGGGCAGACACAGGCCCCAGAAACCTCGCGACGGGGTCCAAGCAGCTCGCAAATGATCCCTGGCACATCCCCAGCACACGCACAGGGCCCAGGGTCCCAGAGGCTCGCAAATGGTCCCTGGCACATCCCAGCGCACGCCTGGGGCCCAGCGACCTCACGAGGGGTCCCAGAGGCTCGGCAAATGGTCCCTGGCACCTCCCCCCATCGCGCAAGACGGACCCCAGCAACTCGCCAAATTGTACCTGGTCCCTCCCCAGTGTGCAAGCACTGGGCACAGCGACCCAGCGGGCTCCCAGCGGCTCGCAAATGATCCCTGGCACATCCCCCAGCACCGGGACATGGCCCCACCACCAGCAAGATAGTCCCAGAGGCTCGCCAAACGGTCCCTGGCACCTACCCAGTGATCGCGACGGGCCCCAGTGACCTCGAGCAGGGTCCAAGAGGCTCGCCAAATGATCCCTGGCATATCCCCAGCGCCTGCACGGGCCCCAGCACCTGGGTGCCAGATGGCTCGCCAAATGCTCCCTGGCACCTCCCCAGCACGGGCACTGGGCCCAGCAACCCAGCTGGGGTCCCAGTGGCTCACCAAATGGTCCCTGGCACCTCCCCAGCCAGGGGCACAGCGACCCCTGGGGTCCCAGGGTTCGCAAATGATCCCTGGCACATCCCCAGCACACGACAGGGCCGAGTGACTCCGCGCAGGGTCCCAGAGGCTCGCAAATGGTCCCTGGCACAGGGTCCCACGCCTGGGGCCCAGCGACCAAAGGGTCCCAGAGGCTCGCAAATGGTCCCTGGCACCTCCCCATCCGCACGGACCCCAGCAACTCGCCAAATTGTACCTGGTCCCTCCCCAGTGTGCAAGCACTGGGCACAGCGACCCAGCTGGCTCCCAGCGGCTCGCAAATGATCCCTGGCATATCCCAGCGCGCACGCGGGCCCCACTACCACGCCAAGATAGTCCCAGAGGGCTCGCCAAACGGTCCCTGGCACCTACCCAGTGATCGCACGGGCCCCAGTGACCTCGAGCAGGGTCCAAGAGGCTCGCCAAATGATCCCTGGCATATCCCCAGCGCCTGCACGGGCCCCAGCGACCTCGCGCTGGGTGCCAGATGGCTCGCCAAATGCTCCCTGGCACCTCCCCAGCACGGGCACTGGGCCCAGCAACCCAGCGGGGTCCCAGTGGCTCACCAAATGGTCCCTGGCACCTCCCCAGCACACTCCCAATCCCCACTGACGCCGCCAGTGGGGTCCCAGCAGATCGCCAAATGGTCCCTGGCACCCACCCAGTGCACGACAGTGTCCAGCAACCACGCGCTTGGGGTCCCAGTGGCTCGCCAAATGTTCCCTGGCACCTCCCCAGCATGCGATTTGGGCACAGCGACACCGCGGGGTCCCAGCGGTTCGCAAATCGTCCCTGGCACATCCCCAGCATGCACACGGACCCTAGGGACCTGCACGGGTTCCCAGCAGCTCTCCAAATGTTCCCTGGCACGCCCCCAGCGAGCGCCCTGGACCCAACGACCCTGTGCGGGTTCCCAGAGGCTCGCCAAATGTTCCCTGGCACCACCCCAGCATGCGCACTGGGCACAGCGACACCGCGCGGGGTCCCAGCGGCTCACAAATGGTCCTTGTCACATACCCAGCACGCTCACGGGCCCCAGTGACCTTGCACAGGGACCGAGGGGCTCGCCAAACTATCCCCTGCGGCTCCCCCCGCGGCGCACGGACCCCAGCGATCCCCAAGACAGGGTCCCAGCTGCTCAACAAATGGTTCCAGCGAGCCAACTGGGGTCCCAGCAGGGTCCCAGAGGCTCCGAATGGTCCCCGGCACCACCAGCGCAAGCACTGGGCCCAGCGACCAGCTGGCTCCCAGAGGCTCGCAAATGGTCCCTGGCACATCCCAGCGTGCGACGCGGGGCCCCAACCTCGCAAGATGGTCCCAGAGGCTCGCCAAACGGTCCCTGGCACCTCCCCAGTGATCGCACGGCCCCAGTGACCTCGAGCAGGGTCCCAGAGGCTTGCCAAATGGTCCCTTGCATATCCCCAGCGCACGCACGGGCCCCAGGGACTTCAAGACGGGTTCTCAGCGGCTCTCCAAATGTTCCCTGGCATGTCCCCAGCGAGCGCCCTGGACCCAACGACGCTAAAAGGGTTCCAAGAGGGTCGCCAAATGGTCCCTGGCACCTACCCAGCGCGCACAGGGCCAAGCAACCACGCATGGGGTCCCAGCGGCTCACAAATGGTCCCTGGCACCTCCCCAACACGCCCCATTCCCCACTGACGCAGCGTGGGGTCCCAGCAGCTCGACAAATCGTCCCTGGCACATCCCCAGCATGCACACGGACCCTAGGGACTTCGCACGGGTTCCCAGCAGCTCTCCAAATGTTCCCTGGCACGTCCCCAGCGAGCGCCCTGGACCCAACGACCCTGTGCGGGTTCCCAGAGGCTCGCCAAATGTTCCCTGGCACCACCCCAGCATGCGACTGGGCACAGCGACACACAGCACGGGGTCCAAACGGCTCACAAATGGTCCTTGTCACATACCCAGCACGCTCACGGGCCCCAGTGACCTTGCACAGGGACCGAGGGGCTCGCCAAACTATCCCTGGCGGCTCCCCAATGCGCGCACGGACCCCAGCGACCCCGCACAGGGTCCCAGCTGCTCAACAAATGGTTCCTGGTACCTCACAAGCATACGCACTGGCTCCAGCGACCCCGAACGGGGTCCCAGCGGCTCGCCGAATGGTCCCCGGCACCTCACCAGCGCAAGCACTGGGCCCAGCGACCCAGCGCGGGCTCCCAGCGGCTCGCAAATGGTCCCTGGCACATCCCAGCGCAAGCACGCGGGCCCCACAACCTCGCAAGATGGTCCCAGAGGCTCGCCAAACGGTCCCTGGCACCTCCCCAGTGATCGCACGGCCCCAGTGACCTCGAGCAGGGTCCCAGAGGCTTGCCAAATGGTCCCTTGCATATCCCCAGCGCACGACGGGCCCCAGGGACTTCGGACGGTTCCCAGCGACTCCAAATGTTCCCTGGCATGTCCCCAGCGAGCGCTCTGGACCCAACGACGCTGTGCGGGTTCCAAGAGGGTCGCCAAATGGTCCCAGGTACCCAGCGCACACAGGGGCCAAGCAACCACGCATGGGGTCCCAGAGGCTTGCCAAATGGTCCCTTGCATATCCCCAGCGCACGCACGGGCCCCCCGGACGGGTTCCCAGCGACTCTCCAAATGTTCCCTGGCATGTCCCCAGCGAGCCTCTGGACCCAACGACGCTGTGCGGGTTCCAAGAGGGTCGCCAAATGGTCCCTGGCACCTACCCAGCGCACACAGGGCCAAGCAACCACGCATGGGGTCCCAGCGGCTCACAAATGGTCCCTGGCACCTCCCCAGCACGCTCCCATTCCCCACTGACGCAGCGTGGGGTCCCAGCAGCTCGACAAATGGTCCCTGGCACCTACCCAGTGCACGCACAGTGCCCAGCATCCACACGCGGGGTCCCAGTGGCTCGCCAAATGTTCCCTGGCACCTCCCCAGCATGCGCACTGGGCCCCAGGGACCGCAGACGGGTTCCCAACGGCTCTCCAAATGTTCCCTGGCACGTCCCCAGCGAGCGCCCTGGACCCAACGATCCTGTGCAGTTTCCCAGAGGCTCGCCAAATGGTCCCTGGCACCTACCCAGCGCGCACACAGGGCCAAGCAACCACGCATGAGGTCCCAGCGGCTCACAAATGGTCCTTGTCACATACCCAGCACGCTCACGGGCCCCAGCGACCTTGCACAGGGTCCGAGGGGCTCGCCAAACTATCCCTGGCGGCTCCCCAATGCGCGCACGGGCCCCAGCGACCCCGCACAGGGTCCCAGCTGCTCAACAACTGGTTCCTGGCACCTCACAAGCACACGCACTGGCTCCAGCGACCCCGTGCGAGGTCCCAGCGGCTCAAAAAATAGTCCCTGGCACATCCCCAGTGCACGCGACGACCACAGTGAATTCAAGACGCGGGTCCCAGCGTCTCGCCAAATGGTACCTGGCTCCTCCCCAGCGTGCGCACAGGGCCCAGAAACCACGCGTGGGGTCCCAGCGGTCGCAAATGGTCCCTGGACCTCCCAACGCACAAGACGGGGCCCAGCAACACCGCTGGGGGTCCCAGCAGCTCGCCAAATGGTCCCTGGCACATCCCTGGCCAGCAGAGACGGACCCCAGCGACTTCGCGCGGGGTCCCAGCATCCCACCAAATTGTACCTGGCTAATCCCCAGCGTTGGCACGGTACCCAGCGACCCCGCAAGGGGTCCCAGCGGCTCGCCGAATGGTCCCTGGCACCTCCCAAGTGCGTGCACGGGGCCCATGGATCCCGCGCGGGGTCCCAGTGGCTCGCCGAATTGTACCTGGCTCATTCCCAGCATTGGCACGGGACCCAGCGACCCCGCAAGGGGTCCCAGTGGCTCACCGAATGGTCCCTGGCACCTCCCAAGTGCTTGCACGGGGCCCATGGACCCCGCGCGGGGTCCCAGTGGCTCGCCGAATGGTCCCTGGCACCTTACCAGCACGCCAAGACGGGCCCCAGCGACCCCGGCCGGGATCCCAGCGGGCTCGCCAAATGGTCCCTGGATCCTACCCAGCGTGCACAGGTTCCAGCAAACCAAGCGCGGGGTCCCATCAGCTCAAATGGTCCCTGGCACATCCCCCCGCCGCGCACACGGACCCCAGCGACTAAGCACGGGTCCCAGCGCCCCTCCAAATGGTACCTGGCTCATCCCCAGCGTTGGCACGGGACCCAGCGACCCCGCAAGGGGTCCCAGCGGCTTGCAAAATTGTCCCTTGCTCATACCCAGTGCAATCACAGGGCCATGCAACCACACGCGAGGTAAGAGCGCACGTAAATGGTCCCTGGCCCCTCCCCAACGTGCGACAGTGCCCAGCATCCACGCGGGTCCCAACAGCTTGCAAATGGTCCCTGGCACATCCTCAGCGTGGGCACGGGCCCCAGTGACTTTGCGAAGGGTCCCAGCATCTCGCCAAATGGTAACTGGCACCTCCCCAGCACAAGCACGGGACCCAGACCCCATGCTTGGTCTCAGCAGCTCGGCAAATGGTCCCAAGCACCCATCCAGCGCACTCACAGGGCTCAGCTACCACGCTGTGGTCCCAATGGCTCGCAAATGGTCCCTGGCACATCCCCAGAGAGCGCACAGACCCCATCGACTTCGGACGGGGTCCAAACAGCTCACCGAATGGTCCCAGGCACCTCCCCAGTGTGCGCACGGGGCCCAGTGACTTTGCAAAGGGTCCCAGCAGCTCGCCAAATGGTACCTGGCTCATCACCAGCGCGGGCATGGGACCCAGCGACCCCGCACGGGGTCACAGCGGCTCGCTGAATGGTCCATGGCACCTCCCCAGCATGCCCACGGGGCCCAGTGACCCCGCGCAGGGTCCCAGCGGCTCACCAAATGGTAACTGGCATCTCCCCAACACAAGCACGGGCCCCAGCAACCCTGTGCGGGGTCCCAGCAGCTTGGCAAATGGTCCCAGGCACCTATCCAGCGCACTCACAGGGCCCAGCTACCACGCGTGTGGTCCCAGTGACTCGCAAATGGTCACTGGCACATCCCCAGAGCGCGCACGGACCCCATCGACTTTGGACGAGGTCCAAACAGCTCGCCGAATGGTCCCTGGCACCTCCCCAGTGTGAGCACGGGGCCCATTGACCCCGCGCGGGGTCCCAGTGGCTCGCCGAATGGTCCCTGGCACCTTACCAGCATGAGCACGGGCCCCAGCGACCCCGTGCGGGGTCCCAGCGGCTCGCCAAATGGTCCATGGCTCCTACCCAGCGCGCACAAGGCCCAGCAACCACGTACGGATTCCCAGCAGCTCACAAATGGTCCCTGGCTCATCCCCAGCGTGGGCACGGGACCCAGCGACTACGCTAGGGGTCCCAGCAGGCTCGCCAAATGGTCCCTGGCTCCTACCCAGCGCATGCACGGGCCCTAGCGATTTCTAGCGGGATCCCAGCGGCTCACCAAATGTTATCTGGCTCCTCCCCAGTGTGCACAATGGGCTCTATGACCCCGCGCGGGCTCCCAGCGGCTCGCAAAATTGTCCCTGGCTCGTACCCAGTGCAAGCACAGGGCCCTGCAACCACGCGTGTGGTCCCAGCAGCTCGCCAAATGGTCCCTGAACCTCCCCAGCGTGTGCACGGGCCCAGTGACCCCTGCAAGAGGGTCCCAGCAGCTCACCAAATGGTCCCTGGCACCTCCCCAGTGTGCGCACAGGTCCCACCGACCCCCGCTGGGGTCCCAGTGGCTCGCAAAATGGTAACTGGCACCTCCCCAGGACAAGCACGGGCCCCAGCGATTCAAGCGGGGTCCCAGTGGCTCGCACTGGTCCCTAGCACATCCCCAGAGCGCCGCACGGACCCCATCGACTTCACACAGGGTCCAAACAGCTCGCCAAATGCTCCCTGGCACCTCCCAGCACGTGCACAGGCACCAGCGATCCGCGCCCGGTCCCAGCCTATCACCAAATATACCCTGACACCTCCCCAGCACACGCACTGGGCCCAGCGTCCCCGCGCGGGGTCCCAACGGCACGCCAAAAGGTCCCAGAGGCTCGCCAAATGGTCCCTGGCACATCCCCAGCACGCACACGGGCCCCAGCGACCCCGTGCTGGGTCCCAGCGGCTCGCCAAATGGTCCCTGGCTCCCATCCAGCAAGACAAGGCCCAGCAACCACGCACGGATTCCCAGCAGCTCGCAAATGGTCCCTGGCACATCCCCAGCACGGGCACAGGCCCCAGCAACTTTGCGAGGGTTGCCAGCGGCTCGCGAAATGGTCTCTGGCACATCCCCAGCGTACGCACGGGCCCCAGCGACCCCGTGCTGGGTCCCAGCGGCTCGCCAAATGGTCCCTGGCTCCTACCCAGCGCGCACAAGGCCCAGCAACCACGCACGGATTCCCAGCAGCTCGCAAGTGGTCCCTGGCACATCCCCAGCACGGGCACAGGCCCCAGCAACTTTGCGAGGGTTGCCAGCGGCTCGCGAAATGGTCTCTGGCACATCCCCAGCGCATGCACGGGCCACAGCGATTTCTAGCTGGGTCCCAGCAGCTCACCAAATGGTACCTGGTTCCTCCCCAGCACGTGCACTGGCCCCACGACCTCGTGCAGGGTCCCAGAGGCTGGCCAAATGGTCCCTGCCACATCCCCAGCGGGGCACATGGACCCCAGCGACTTCGCGGGGTCCCAGCTGCCTCGCCAAATGGTTCCTGGCTCATCCCCAGCGTGGGCACAGGACCCAGCGACCCCACGATGGGTCCGAGCGGCTCGCCGAATGGTCCCTGGCACCTCCCCAGTGCGCCCACGGGGCCCATGGACACCGTGCGGGGTTCCAGTGGCTCGCCGAATGGTCTCTGGCACCTTACCAGCACGCGCACGGGCCCCAGCGACCCCACGCGGGTTCCCAGCGGCTCGCAAAATTGTCCCTGGCTCGTGCCCAGTGCAAACACAGGGCCCTGCAACCATGCGTGGGGTCCCAGCAGCTCGCCAAATGGTCCCTGGCACCTCCCCAGCGCACGCACTGGGCCCAACAACCGCACACGAGATCACAGCGGCTCACCAAATGGTCCCTGGCAACTCCCCAGCGTGCGCACAGGGCCCACCAAACCCGTGCGCGGTCCCAGTGGCTCGCTAAATGTTAACTGGCACCTCCCCAGCACAAGCACGGGCCCCAGCGACCCCGTGCGGGGTCCCAGCAGCTCGGCAAATGGTTCCAGGCACCTATCCAGCGCACGCACAGGGCCCAGCTACCACGCGTGTGGTCCCAGTGGTTCGCAAATGGTCCCTGGCACATCCCCAGAGTGCGCACGGACCCCATCGACTTCGCACAGGGTCCAAACAGCTCACCGAATGGTCCCTGGAACCTCCCCAGCGCATGCACGGCCGCCAGCGACTTTGCGAGGGGTCCCAGCGTCTCGCCAAATGGTACCTGGCTCATCCCCAGCGCGCGCACGGGGCCCAGCGGCCCCGCACGGGGTCCCAGCGGCTCGCCAAATGATCCCTGGCACATCCCCAGCATGCACACAGGCTACAGCGACTTTGCGTGGGGTACCAGCGGCTCGCCAAACGTCCCTGGCACCTCCCCAGGGCACGCACGGACACTAGCGACCCCATGTGGGGACCCAGCGGCTAGGTATTCCGTCCCTGGCGCCTCCCCAGCGTGCGTTCGGGCCCCAGCGACCCCACACGGGGTCCCATCTGCTTGCCAAATGGACCCAGGCACCTTCACAGCACATGCATGGGCTCCCACCGACGTGGGTGAGGGGTCCCAGCAGCTCTCCAAATGGTCCCTGGCACCTCCCCAGCGCGCGCCCAGTCCCAAGCGACCCCGCGCGGGATCCCAGCAGCTCGCCAATTGGTCCCTGGCACCTTCCCAGCGTGCGCTCAGGCCCCAGCGACTTCGGCGCCTGGTCCCAGCGACTGCCAAATGGTCCCTGGCTCCTACCTAGCGTGCACGGGCTCAGTGACTTCGCCGGGGTCCCTCGCCAAATGGTCCCTAGCCTCCCCAGCGCAACCACGGGGCCCAGCGACTTCACGCTGGGTCCCAGCAGCTTGCCAAATGGGCCCTGGCCCCTCCCCAGTGCACGCAGACGGGACCAGCGACCACGACGGGGTTCCTGCGGCTCGCCAAATTGCCCCTGGCACCTCCCCACACGCACATGGGGCCCAGCAACCTCGGCATGCAGGATCCCAGAGGATCGCCAAATGGTCCCTAGCACCTCCACAGCGTGCGACGGGCCCAGCGACCTCGCGCAGGGTCCCAGAGGCTTGCCAAATGGTCACTAGCTCATCCCCATCGCCAAGACGGGCCCCCACCGACTTCAAGCACGGGTTCCCACCGGCTTGCCAAATGGTCCCTGGCCCGAGCTCACATGGGCCCCAGCGACTTCTTCGCACGTGATCCAAGCGGCTCACCAAATGGTACCTGGCTCCTCCCCAGCAGCGCCCGGGGCCCCTGCGACCACACGGGTTCCCAGCGGCAGGCGAAATGATCCCTGGCACCTCCCCCAGCGATCGCACAGGACCCAGCGACCTCGCCAGCAGGGTCACTGGGGCTTCATGAAATGGTCCCTGGCTCCTCAGCAATCGCAGACAGGCCCAAGCGACGTCGCGCAGGGTCCCAGAGGCTTGTCAAATGCTCCTGGGCCCCCCCCCGCCGCCCGAGGCCCAGCGACTTTGGCGCTGGGTCCCAGCGGCTCGCCAAATGGTCCCTGGCGCATCTCCATCGCATGCATAGGCCCCAGTGACTTTGCGCGGGGGTGCCAGCGGCTCGCAAATGGTCCCTGGTACATCACCAGAGTGTGCACAAGCCCCAGTGACTTTGCGCGGGGTCCAAGCAGCTTGCCAAATCGTCCCTGTTCCCTCCCCAGCGCGCCCACGGGGCCCAGCGACCACACGCAGGTTCCTAGCGGCTTGACAAATGGTCCCAGGCACATCCCCAGCGCGCATGGGCCCCAGCGCCTTCGCAAGGGGTACCATCGGCTCGCGGAATGGTCCCTGGCACATCCCAAGTGTGTGCACGGACCCTAGCGACATCGTGAGGCGTCCCAGCGGCTCGCCAAATGTTCCCTGGCACCTCCCCATCACACGCACAGGGCCCAGCGACCCCGTGCGGGGTCCCAGCGGCTCGCCAAATGGTTTCTGGCACATCACCAGTACGCACATGCTCGGGCATCAGCAACCACGCGCGGGGTCCCAGCAGCTCGCCAAATGGTCCCTGGCACCTCCCCAGCGCGCACACTGACCCCAGCTACCAGGCGTGGAGTCCAAGCAGCTCGCAAATGATCCCTGGCACATCCCCAGCACGCGCACAGGCCCCCAAAACATCGCAAGGGGTCCCAGCGGCTTGCCAAATGGTCCCTGGCCCCTCTCCAGCATGCACACGGGGCCCAGCGACCCTGTGCGGGTTCCCAGAGGCTCGACAAATAGTCCCTGGCACCTACCCAGTGCGCGCACAGGTCCCAGCAACCACGCGCAGGGTCCCAGCGGCTCGCAATTGGTTCCTGGCCCCTCCGCAGCGCACACACGGGCCTAGCGACCTCGCGCCGGTTCCCAGAGGCTCGCCAAATAGTCCCTGGCACCTCCCCCTCGCGTGCACAGGGCAGCGACTTCGTGCGAGAACCAAGCGGCTTGCCAAATTGTTCCTGGCTCCTCCCCAGCGCGCGCACGGGGCCCAGCAACCACGCGCGGGGTCCCAGTGGCTCACCAAATGTTCCCTGGCACCTCCCCAGCATGCGCACTGGGCACAGCGACACCGCGCAGGTTTCCAGCGGTTCGCAAATCGTCCCTGGCACATCCCCAGCGAGCGCCCTGGACCCAACGACCCTGTGCGGGTTCCCAGAGGCTCGCCAAATGGTCCCTGGCACCTACCCAGCGCACACAGGGCCAAGCAACCACGCATGGGGTCCCAGCGGCTCACAAATGGTCCTTGTCACATACCTAGCACGCTCACGGGCCCCAGCGACCTTGCACAGGGTCCGAGGGGCTCGCCAAACTATCCCTGGCGGCTCCCCAATGCAGCGACGGGCCCCAGCGACCCTGCACAGGGTCCCAGCTGCTCAACAAATGGTTCCTGGCACCTCACAAGCACACGCACTGGATCCAGCGGCCCCTGCATGGGTCCCAGCGGTTCGACAAATGGTCTCTGGCACCTCCCCAGCGCGCACACGGGCCCCAGAGACCCAGTGCGGGTTCCGAGCGGCTTGACAAATGGTCCCTGGCACCTCCCGGTATGTGCACTTGTCCCAGCGACGTGCAAGGGGTACCAGCGGCACGCCAAACAGTCCCTGGCACCTCCACAGCACGCACACAGGGCAAAGCGACGCAGTGTGGGGTCCCAGCGGATCGCCAAACGGTCCCTGGCACCTCCCCAGCATGCTCCCAATCCCCACCGATGCCGTGCGGGGTCCCAGCAGCTCGCTAAACGGTCCCTGTCACCTCCCTAAGCACTCTGACCCTGTGACCTTGCACAGGGTACGAGGGGCTCGCCAAACTATCCCTGGCGGATCCCCAATGCGCCAAGACGGGCCCCAGTGACCCCGCAAGACAGGGTCCCAGATGCTCGAAAAATTGCCCCCTGGCACCTCACCAGCACACACACTGGCCCCAGCGATCCCATGCGGGGTCCCAGCGGATCGACAAATGGTTCCTGGCACCTCCCCAGCTCGTGCCCAGTCCCCACCGACCCCGCGTGGGGTCCCAGCAGCTTGCCTAATGGTCCCTGGCACCTACTCAGTGCACGCTCAGGGCCCAGCAACCACGCCTGGGTCCCAGCTGCTCGCAAATTCTCCCTGGCCCATCCCCAGCATGCGCACAGGCCACAGAGATCCAGCGCGGGGTCACAGCGGCTCGCCAAACGGTCCCTGGCACCACTACAGCAAGCGCCCTGGACTCAGCGCCCCTGCGCGGGGTCCGAGCGGCTCGCCAAGTTGTCCATGGCACCTACCCAGCACGCAACTGGGCCCCAGCGACCCCGTGCGGGATCCCAGAGGCTCGCCAAATGGTCCCTGGCACCTACCCAGCACGCGCACAGGACCAAGCAACCACGCGTTGGGTCACAGCGGCTAACCAAACTATCCCTGGCAGCTCCCCAATGCGCGCACGGGCCCCAGCGACCACGCGCGGGTACCAGCGGCACTCCAAAAAGTCCCTGGCACCTCCACAGCATGCACACAGGGCAAAGCGACGCAGTGTCGGGTCCCAGCGGATCGCCAATCCATCCCTGGCACCTCCCCAGTGCACGCACAGTGCCCAGCAACAACGCGCGGGGTCCCAGCGGCTCGCAAATGGTCCCTGGCACCTACCAAGCACGCAACTGGGCCCCAGCGACCCCGTGCGGGATCCCAGAGGCTCGCCAAATGGTCCCTGGCACCTACCCAGCACGCGCACAGGACCAAGCAACCACGCGTTGGGTCACAGCGGATCACCAAACTGTCCCTAGCACCTCCCCAGCGCGCGTACGGGGCCCAGCGACACCACGCGGGGTCACAGCGGCTCGTCAAATGGACCCTGGCATATACCAAGCACACGCACGGGTCCCTGCGACTTCGCGTGGTGTCCCAGCGGCTCGCCAAACTATCCTTGGCGGCTCCTCAACGCACAAGACGGGCCCCAGCGACTCAAGATGGGGTCCCAGCTGCTCGATAAATGATCCTTGGCACCTCCCAAGTGCTCACATGGGCCCCAGAGACTTCGCGCGGATTCTGAGCGGCTTGCCAAATGGTCCCTGGCACCTCCCCCGGCACGTGCACGGGCCCCAGTGACTTCGCGTTGGGTCCCAGCGGCTCGCCAATCCATCCCTGGCACCTCCCCAGCTGCAGATGGGTCCCAGAGACCCTGCACGGGGGGTCCCAGCTGCTCGCCAAATGGTCTCTGGCAACTCCCCAGCATGCACACAGGCTACAGCAACTTTGCGTGGGGTACCAGCGCCTCGCCAAACGTCCCTGGCACCTCCCCAGGGCACGCACGGACACTAGCGACCCCATGCGGGGTCGCTAGGGCTCTGGACTCTTGACCAGAGGGTCATGGGTTCAATCCCCGGTGGGGACACTGCTGCTGTACCCTTGAGCAAGGTACTTTACCTAGATTGCTCCAGTAAAAACACAACTGTATAAATGGGTAATTGTATGTAAAAATAATGTGATATCTTGTAAGTCGCCCTGGATAAATGCCTGCTAAGAAATAAATTATTTATTTATTTATTTATATGCGGGGACCCAGCGGCTAGGTATTCCATCCCTGCCGCCTCCCCAGCATCCGTTCGGGCCCCAGCGACCCCACACGGGGTCCCATCTGCTTGCCACATGGACCCAGGCACCTTCACAGCACATGCATGGCCCCAGCGACCCGCTGCGGGGTCCCAGCTGCTCTCCAAATGGTCCCTGGCACCTCCCCAGCGTGTGCCCAGTCCCAAGCGACTCCCGCATGTGGGGTCCCAGCTGCTCGCCAAAATGTCCCTGGCACCTCCCCAGCACGCCACTGGGCCCAACAA
>JAHFZB010000076.1:67657-134589 GCA_036884735.1 Huso huso | reverse complement strand
CCTACCCAGTGCGCGACAGGTCTCAGCAACCACGCACGGAGACTCTGTGGCTCGCAAATGTTCCCTGGCCCCTCCGCAGCGCACAAGCGTGGCCCAGCGACCCGTCTGCGGGTTCCCAGTGGCTCGCCAAAGAGTCCCTGGCACCTCCCCCTCGCGTGCACAGGGCAGCGACTTCGTGCGAGAACCAAGCGGCTCGCCAAATGGTCCCTGGCCCCTCCACAGCGTGCTCACTGATCCCAGAGACCGCAAATGGTCCCTGGCACCTCCCCAGCGCACGCACTGGACCCAGCCACCTCACTCAGGGTCCCAGCTGCTCATCAAATGGTCCCTGGCACCTCACCAGCAGTCGCACGGGCCTCAGCGACCCGGAGTCCAACAACTAGCCAAGTGGTCCCTGGCTCCCTACCCAGTGCGCGCACAGGTCTCAGCAACCACGACGGAGCCTCTGCGGCTCGCAAATGTTTCCTGGCCCCTCCGCAGCGCACAAAGCGTGGCCCAGCGACCCCGTGCGGGTTCCCAGTGGCTCGCCAAAGAGTCCCTGGCACCTCCCCTCGGCGTGCACAGGGCAGCGACTTCTGTTCGAGAACAAAGAGCCTCGCCAAATGGTCCCTGGCCCCTCCCAGCATGCGCATAGGGACAGTGACTCTGGCGCAGGGTCCCAGAGGCTCGCAAATGGTCCCTGGCACATCCCAGCACACGCATGGGGCCCAGCGACCTCACGCAGGGTCCCAGAGGCTCGGCGCATGGTCCCTGGCACATCCCAGCGCGCGGACGTGGCCCCACTACCGCGTGCCTGGTCCCAGTGGCTCGCCAAACGGTCCCTGGCACCTACCCAGTGATCCCACGGGCCCCAGTGACCTCGAGCAGGGTCCCAGAGGCTCGCCAAATGGTCCCTGGCATATACCCAGCGAATGCACGGGCCCCAGCGACCTGCCGGGGTGCCAGCTGGCTCGCCAAATGCTCCCTGGCACCTCCCAGCACGGGCACTGGGCCCAGCAACCCAGCTTGGGGTCCCAGTGGCTCACCTGACCTCGAGCAGGGTCCCAGAGGCTCGCCAAATGGTCCCTGGCATATACCCAGCGCATGCACGGGCCCCAGCGACGACCTGCGCGGGGTGCCAGATGGCTCGCCAAATGCTCCTGGCACCTCCCCAGCACGGGCACTGGGCCCAGCAACCCAGCGGGGTCCCCAGTGGCTCACCAAATTATTATTATTATTATTATTTATTTATTTAGCAGGCGCCCTTATCCAGGGCGACTTACAATCGTAAGCAAATACATTTCAAGTGTTACAATACAAGTAATACAATAAGAGCAAGAAATACAATAATTTTGTTCAAGTGTGACAAACCACAATTCAATAATACAGCAGATAATAGTGATAGTTACATCAGGGTATGATTAAATACAAAATACTACAGGTTAAACACTTGGCAGATTACAGTATTCTGAAGTACAGGATTAAATGCAGTAAAATAGGGGGCAGATAAGAGCAAAATAAAGCACATTTAAATGAAGGGTGATAGTGTCCCAGGATACAAACAGAGGAGTTCTACAGGTGCTGTTTGAAGAGGTGAGTCTTAAGGAGGCGCGGAATGTGGTCAGGGACTGGGCAGTCCTGACATCTGTGGGAAGGTCATTCCACCACTGCGGAGCAAGGGTGGAGAAGGAGCGGCTCTGGAGGCAGGGGGGCGCGAATGCGGAGGTAGAGCCAGTCTTCTAGTGCAGGCGGAGCGGAGAGGTCAGTGGGGGTGTAGGTAGAGATGAGGGTCTGGAGGTAGCTGGGTGCAGTCTGGTCAAGGCATCTGTAGGCTAGTACAAGAGTCTTGAACTGGATGCGAGCGGTGATCGAGCCAGTGGAGCGAGCGGAGTAGTGGAGAGCGTGGGCGAAGCGAGACAGAGAGTAAATATATTGAATAATACATTTCTAAAAAACACATGGACAATATTTTAAAATATGTTTAAGCAAATACATTGTAAATATATTTTCCATATGATGAAAATGGGCCAATTTTGTAATATGTTAAATATATTTTATATAACGTTACATACATAATACATATATTTTTCCATATATTTTATCATTCCCAAAGACTATGAGTTTAACATGAATAATATGTTTACAAAAATATATTTAAAATATATATATTTTTAGTATGGGCAGTGGCTCACCAAATGGTTCCTGGCACCTCCCCAGCACGAGCACAGGGCCCACCGACCCCGCACGGGGTCCCAGTGGCTCGCCAAATGGTAACTGGCTCCTCCCCAGCACAAGCACGAGCCCCAGCGACCCCGTGCGGGGTCCCAGCAGCTCGGCAAATGGTCCCAGGCACCTATATAGCGCACGCACAGGGCCCAGCTACCACGCGTGTGGTCCCAGCGGCTCGCAAATGGTCCCTGGCACATCCCAGAGTGCGCATGGACCCCATCGACTTCAAGACAGGGTCCAAACAGCTCTTGAATGGTCCCTGGCACCTCCCCAGTGTGCGCACAGGGGCCCATTGACCCGCACAGAGTCCCAGTGGCTCGCCCGAATGGTCCCTGGCACCTTACCAGCACGCGCATGGGCCCCAGTGACCCCGTGCGGGGTCCCAGCGGTTCGCCAAATGGTCCCTGGCTCCTACTCAGCGCGCACAAGGCTCAGCAACCACGCACGGATTCCCAGCAGCTCGCAAATGGTCCCTGGCACATCCCCAGCGCGGGCAGAGGCCCCAGCGACTTCGCGAGGGTTGCCAGCAGCTCGCCAAATGGTCTCTGGCACATCCCCAGCGCGCGCACGAGCCTCAGCGATTTCTAGCGGGGTCCCAGCGGCTCACCAAATGGTACCTGGCTCATCCCCAGCGTGGGCATGTGACCCAGCTGGCTGGCTAAATGGTCCCTTGACCCTCCCCTGTGGGCGCACTGAGCCCAGCGACCCCGCGCGAGGTCCCACCGGGTCGCAAAATGGTCGCTGGCAGCTTAGCAGCACGTGCACAGTGCCCAGCAACCACGCACGGGTCCCAGCAGCTCGCAAATGGTCCATGGCACATCCCTAGCGCGAGCACGGGCCCCAGCAACGTTGTGAGGGGTCCCAGCGTCTCGCCAAATGGTCCCTGGTACCTCCCAAGCACACACACTGGGCCCAGTGACCTCGCGCAGTGACCCAGAGCCTCGCCAAATAGTACCTGGCCCATCCACTGCGCGCACAGGGCCTAGCGACCCCGTGCGAGGTCCCAGTGGCTCGCCGAATGGTCCCTGGCACCTCCCCAGCGGACGCACTGGACCCAGCGACTCCACACGGGGTCCCAGCGGCTCACGAAATGGTCCCTGGAACCTCCCCAGCGCATGCACGGCCGCCAGCAATCCTGCGCAGGGTCCCAGTGGCTCGGCAAATGGTCCCTGGCACATCCCCAGCGCATGCACGGGCCCCAGCGATTTCTAGCGGGGTCCCAGCGTCTCACCAAATGGTACCTGGCTCCTCCCCAGAGTGTGCACGGGGCTCTGCGACCAGCGGGGTCCAAGCGGCTCAAATCAAATTGTCCCTGGCTGCGTACCAGCGCCGCACAGGTCCCAGCAACCACGCGCTGGGGTCCCAGCGATTTCTAGCAGGGGTCAACATCCGCCAAATGGTACCTGGCTCATCCCCAGCATGGGCACGTGACCCAGTGACCCCGCGCAGGGTCCCAGTGGCTCGCCGAATGGTCCCTGGCACCTTACCAGCATGACGACGGCCCCAGCGACCCCACGGCGGGGTCCCAGCGGGCTCGCCAAACAGTCCCTGGCTCCCACCCAGCGCCCAGGTCCCAGCAACCACGCGCGGTGTCCCAGCAGCTCGCCAAATGGTCTCTGGCACCTTACCAGCACGTGCACAGGCCACAGCAACCCAAGCAGAGTCCCAGCGGCTGGCTAAATGGTCCCTTGACCCTCCCTGTGGGCGCACTGAGCCCAGCGACCCCACGCAAGGTCCCACTGGGTCACAAAATGGTCCCTGGCACCTTACCAGCACGTGCACAGTGCCCAGCAACCACGCAAGGGTCCCAGCAGCTCGCAAATGGTCCATGACACATCCCTAAGCGCGGGCACGGGCCCCAGCGACTTTGTGAGGGGTCCCAGCGTCTCGTCAAATGGTCCCTGGTACCTCCCAAAGCACACACTGGGTCCAGTGACCTCGCGCAGTGACCCAGAGGCTCGCCAAATAGTACCTGGCCCGTCCACAGCGGACGACTGGACCCAGCGACTCCACGGGGTCCCAGCGGCTCACGAAATGGTCCCTGGAACCTCCCCAGCGCATGCACGCCACGGCGACTTTTGCGAGACGTCCCAGCGTCTCGCCAAATGGTACCTGGCTCATCCCCAGCGCACGCATCGGGCTCTTCACGACCAGTGCGGGGTCCCAGCTCGCCAAATGATCCCTGGCACCTCCCCAGCATTCACACCGCCCCAGAGACCCGCGCAGGGTCCGAGCGTCGGCCAATGGTCCCTGGCCCCTCCCCAGCGATCATCGTGCCCCAGCGACCTTGGCGCAGGGGTCCCAGTGGGCTCGCTGAATGGTCCCTGGCACCTCCCCAGCGCATGCACGGCCGCCATCGACTGTGCGAGGGGTCCCAGCGTCTCGCCAAATGGTACCTGGCTCATCCCCAGCATGCACACGGCCCCAGAGACCCTGCGCGGGGTCCGAGGCTCGCCGAATGGTCCCTGGCCCCTCCCCAGCGATCACACGTGCCCCAGCGACCTCGCGCAGGGTCCCAGAGGCTAGCCAAACTGTCCCTGGTACCTCCCAAGCGCATGCACGGCCTCAGCAATCGTGCAGGTTCCCAGCGACTTGCCAAATGGTCCCTGGCACATCACCAGCACGCACGGGCCTCAGCGATTTCTAGCGGGGTCCCAGCGGCTCACCAAATGGTACCTGGCTCCCCCCAAGAGCGCAAGACGGGGCTCTGGGCGACCCAGTGCGGGTCCAAGCGGCTCAAATCAAATTGTCCTTGGGTCGTACCCAGCCGGGGGTCCCAGTGGCTCACCGAATGGTCCCTGGCACCTTATCAGCACGCTCATGGGCCCCAGCGACCCGTGCGGGGTCCCTGCAGGCTCATAAAACTCCCTGGCTCCTACCCAGCGCACAGGTCCCAGCAACCACGCGGGGTCCCAGCAGCTCGCAAATGGTCCTGGCATCCCAGCACAAGCACAGGGCCCTGCAACCACGCACAGGGTCAGAGCGGCTCTAAAACGATCCCGGGCCCCTCCCCAGCGCGCGAAAGGGGCCCAGTGACCCCACGCGGGATCCCAGCTGCTCGCCAAATGGTCCCTGGCACCTTACCAGCACGTGCACAGGCCACAGCAACCCAAGCAGGGTCCCAGCGGCCTGCTAATGGTCCCTTGACCCTCCCCTGTGGGCGCACTGAGCCCAGCGACCCCGCGCGAGGTCCCACCGGGTCGCAAAATGGTCCCTGGCACCTATCCAGCACGTGCACAGTGCCCAGCAACCACGCGCGGCTCCCAGCAGCTCGCAAATGGTCCCTGACACCTCCCCAGCGCATGGACGGGCCCCAGCGATCTCGTGCGGGTTCCCAGCGGCTCGACGAATGGTCCCTGGCACCTCCCCAGCGGACGCACTGGACCCAGCGACTGGGGTCCCAGCGGCTCACTAAATGGTCCCTGGAACCTCCCCAGCGCATGCACGGACCCTGGCGACTTTGCGAGACGTCCCAGCGTCTCGCCAAATGGTACCTGGCTCATCCCCAGCGCGCCCAGACGGGCCCATGACCCAGCTGGGTCCCAGCGGCTCGCCAAATGATCCCTGGCACCTCCCAGCATTCACACCGCCCCAGAGACCCCTGCGCAGGGTCCCGAGCGGCTCGCCGAATGGTCCCTGGCCCCTCCCAGCGATCGCCACGTGCCCCCAGCGACCTTGCGCAGGGGTCCCAGCGGCTCGCTGAATGGTCCCTGGCACCTCCCCAGCGCATGCACGGCCGCCATCGACTGTGCGAGGGGTCCCAGCGTCTCGCCAAATGGTACCTGGCTCATCCCCAGCATGCACACCGCCCCAGAGACCCCTGCGCAGGGTCCGAGCGGCTCACGAATGGTCCCTGGCCCTCCCCAGCGATCACATCGTGCCCCAGCGACCTCGCCAAGAGGGTCCCAGAGGCTAGCCAAACTGTCCCTGGTACCTCCCAAGCGCATGCACGGGCCCCAGCGATCTCGTGCAGGTTCCCAGCGACTTGCCAAATGCTCCCTGGCACCTCCCAGCACGGGCACTGGGCCCAGCAACCCAGCGCGGGGTCCCAGTGGCTCACCAAATTATTATTATTATTATTATTATTTATTTCTTAGCAGACGCCCTTATCCAGGGCGACTTACAATCGTAAGAAAATACATTTCAAGTGTTACAATACAAGTAATACAATAAGAGCAAGAAATACAATAATTTTTGTTCAAGTGTGACAAACCACAATTCAATAATACAGCAGATAATAGTGATAGTTACATCAGGATATGATTAAATAGTGATAGTTACATCAGGATATGATTAAATACAAAATACTACAGGTTAAACACTTGGCAGATTACAGTATTCTGAAGTACAGGATTAAATGCAGTAAAATAGGGGGCAGATAAGAGCAAAATAAAGCACATTTAAATGAAGGGTGATAGTGTCCCAGGATACAAACAGAGGAGATCTACAGGTGCTGTTTGAAGAGGTGAGTCTTAAGGAGGCGCCGGAATGTGGTCAGGGACTGGGCAGTCCTGACATCTGTAGGAAGGTCATTCCACCACTGCGGAGCAAGGGTGGAGAAGGAGCGGGCTCTGGAGGCAGGGGAGCGTAACGGAGGTAGAGCCAGTCTTCTAGTGCAGGCGGAGCGGAGAGGTCGAGGGGGGGTGTAGGTAGAGATGAGGGTCTGGAGGTAGCTGGGTGCAGTCTGGTCAAGGCATCTGTAGGCTAGTACAAGAGTCTTGAACTGGATGCGAGCGGTGATCGGGAGCCAGTGAAGCGAGCGGAGTAGTGGAGTAGCGTGGGCGAAGCGAGACAGAGAGTAAATATATTGAATAATACATTTCTAAAAAACACATGGACAATATTTTAAAATATGTTTAAGCAAATACATTGTAAATATATTTTCCATATGATGAAAATGGGCCAATTTTGTAATATGTTAAATATATTTTATATAACGTTACATACATAATACATATATTTTTCCATATATTTTATCATTCCCAAAGACTATGAGTTTAACATGAATAATATGTTTACAAAATATATTTAAAATATATATATTTTAGTATGGGCAGTGGCTCACCAAATGGTCCCTGGCACCTCCCCTGCACGCGCACAGGGCCCACCGACCCCGCACGGGGTCCCAGTGGCTCGCCAAATGGTAACTGGCTCCTCCCCAGCACAAGCACGAGCCCCAGCGACCCCGTGCGGGGTCCCAGCAGCTCGGCAAATGGTCCCAGGCACCTATATAGCGCACGCACAGGGCCCAGCTACCACGCGTGTGGTCCCAGCGGCTCGCAAATGGTCCCTGGCACATCCCAGAGTGCGCATGGACCCCATCGACTTCGCACAGGGTCCAAACAGCTCGCCGAATGGTCCCTGGCACCTCCCCAGTGTGCGACGGGGCCCATTGACCCGCACAGAGTCCCAGTGGCTCGCCGAATGGTCCCTGGCACCTTACCAGCACGCGCCCGGGCCCCAGCGACCCCGTGCGGGGTCCCAGCGGTTCGCCAAATGGTCCCTGGCTCCTACTCAGCGCGCACAAGGCTCAGCAACCACGCACGGATTCCCAGCAGCTCGCAAATGGTCCCTGGCACATCCCCAGCGCGGGCACAGGCCCCAGCGACTTCGCGAGGGTTGCCAGCAGCTCGCCAAATGGTCTCTGGCACATCCCCAGCACGCACGAGCCTCAGCAATTTCTAGCGGGTCCCAGCGGCTCACCAAATGGTACCTGGCTCAGCACCAGCGCCAGCAAGACGTGGCCCTGTGACCCCGCTGGGTCCCACTGCTCGCCAAATGTTCCCTGGCTCCTATCCAGCGCACACACAGGGCCCAGCAACCATGCCCGGGTCCCAGCGGCTCTAAATGGTCACTTGCCCTTCCACAGTGCGCTCACGGGCCCAGCGGCCGCACGGGTCCCAGAGGCTCGCTAAATGATCCCTGGCGCCTCCCAGTGTGCGCACGGGGCCCAGTGACCCCGCGAGGGTTCCAGCGGCTGGCCTAATGGATCCTGGCACCTCCCCATCTCTTGCATGGGGCCCAGCGACCCCGCACAGCGTCCCAGCGGTTCTCCAAATGGTCCCTGGACATCCCCAGCGCGTGCACAGGCCCCAGTGATTTCTCACGGGGTCCCAACAGCTCACCAAATGGTACCTGGCTCCTCCCCAGTGCGCGCTCGAGACTCTGCGACCTCGCGCAGGGTCCTACTGGCTCACAAATGGTCCCTGGTTCCTCCCCAGCGTGCGCACAGGGCCCAGCGACTTCGCGCGGGGTCCCAGCAGCTTGCCAAATGGACCTTGGCCCCTCCCCAGCGCGCGCACAGGGCCCAAAAACCCCAAGCGGGGTCCCAGCGGTTCTCCAAATGGTCCCTGGTACCTCCCAAGCGCACGCACTGGGCCCAGTGACCTCGTGCGGTGTCCCAGAGGCTTGCCAAATGATCCCTGCCACATCCCCAGCATGCGCACAGGCTCCAGCGACTTCGAGCGGGTTCCCAGCGGCTCGCCAAATGGTCCCTGATACCTGCCCAGCGCACGCACTGGTCCCAGCGATCCCGCACGGGGTCCAAGTGACTCGTCAAATGGTGCCTGGCTCCTCACCAGCGCGCGCACAGGGCCCAGCAACCGCGCGCGGGGTCCCAGCACCTCGCAAATGGTCCCTGGCACATCTCCAGTGCACGCACGGGCCCCAGCGGCGTTGCGGGGTCCCAGCGTCTCAAAAAGTCCCTGGCATCCCCAGTGTTACCCCACGAGCCCCAGCGACTTCGCGCGGGGTCCCAGCAGCTTGCCAAATAGACCCTGGCCACTCCCCAGCGCACGCACGGGGCCCAGCGATCCCCCGCGCGGGGTCCGAGTGGCTGGACAATAGTCCCTGGCACCTTACCACGCCACGGGCCCCAGCTTGACCGCGGGGGTTCCAGCAACTCGCCAAAGGTCCCTGGCACCTCCCCTGTGCACGCATGGGTCCCAGCTACCAGGCGTAGAGTCCCAGGGCTCCCCAAAAGGTCCCTGGCACATCCCCAGCAGACGCACGGGGCCCAAAGACCCAACTCGGGGTCCCAGAGGCTCGCCAAATGGTCCCTGGCCACTCCCCAGCGCATGCACGGGGCTCAGAGACCCAACACGGGGTCCCAGTGGCTCGTCAAATGGTGCCTTGCTCCTCCCCAGCACGTGCACAGGGCCCAGCAACCGCGCGCGGGGTCTCATCACTTCGCAAATGGTCCCTGGCACATCTCCAGTGCATGCACGGGCCACAGCGATTTTGCGCGTGGTCCCAGCGGCTAGCCGAATAGTCCCTGGCTTATCCCCAGCGCGGGCAAGGGACCCAGCGACCATGCACGGGGTCCCAGCGGCTAGCCGAATGGTCCGTGGCACATCCCCAGAGCGCGCACGGGGTCCGAGCGGCTCGCCAAATGGTCCCTGGCTCCTCCCTAAGCGCCAAGACGGGCCCAGTGACCCCTGCCAAGGAGTCCCAGTGGCTCGCCAAATGGTCTCATGCACCTCTCCAGCATGCTCACTGTTAACAGCGACCCGGCGCGGGGTCCCAATGGCTCACCAAATAATCCCTGGCACCTCCCTAGTGCATAGACGGGCCCCAGAGTCCCCGCGCGGGGTCAGAGTGGCTCGCCAAATGGTCCCTGGCTCCTCCCCAGCGCACGCACGGGGCCCAGCGACACCGCGCGGGGTCCCAGTGGCTCGCCAAATGGTGCCTGGCACCTCCCAAGCGCGTATGGGGCCGAGCAACCCCGCGCGGGGTCCCAGAGACTCGCCAAATGGACCATGGTACCTCCCCAGCGAACGCACAAGGCTCAGCAACTCGCAAATGGTCCCTGGCTCATCTCAAGAGTGGGCACGGGCGCCAGCGACCCCGCACGTGTTCCCAGCGGTTCTCCAAATGGTCCCTGGTACCTCCCAAGCGCACGCACTGGGCCCAGTAACTTCGCGCATTGTCCCAGAGGCTCGCCAAATGGTCCCTGGTACCTCCCAAGCACACGCACTGGGCCCAGTGACTTCGCGCAGTGTCCCAGAGGCTCGTAAATGTTCCCTGGCACCTCCCCAGCGCATGCACGGGCCCCAGCGATCTCGTGCAGGTTCCCAGCAGATCGCAAAATTGTCCCTGGCTCGTACCCAGTGCACGCACAGGGCCCAGCAACAACGCGCGGGGTCCCAGAGGCTAGCCAAATTGTCCCTGGCACCTCCCCAGCGCGCGCATGGGCCCCAGTGATTTCTAGCGGAGTCCCAGCGGCTCGCAAAATAGTCCCTGGCTCGTACCCAGTGCACGCACAGGGCCCAGCAACCACGCGCGGGGTCCCAGAGGCTCACATATGGTCTCTGGCACCTCCCCAGCGATCGTACGGGCCCCAGCGACCTTCCGCAGGGTCCCAGAGGCTCACAAAATAGTCCCTGGCTTGTACCCAGTGCACGCACAGGGCCCAGCAACCACGCGCGGGGTCCCAGTGGCTCACCGAATGGTCCATGGCACCACCCCAGCGCGCATGGGGCCCAGTGACCACGCACGGGGTTCCCAGCGGCCCGCCAAATGATCCCTGGCACCTCCCCAGCACGGGCACCGGCCCCAGAGACCCCAGCGTGTGGTCCGAGACGCCGAATCGTCCCTGGCACATACCCAGCCCTCGCAAGGCCCAGCCTGACCACGCTAGGGGTCCCAGGCTCGCCAAATGGTCCCTGGTACCTGCCCAGCGCATGCCTCAGCCCAGCGATCCTGGGTCCCAGAGGCTCGCCAAATGGTCCCTGGCACATACCCATTGTGCGCGCCACGGGCACAGCGAGAGTCCGGGCACAATGGTCCCTGGTACCTCCCAAGCAGCATGGGCCCCAGGGTCGTGCACCCAGAGGCTCGCCAAATGGTCCCTGGGACATCCCAAGCGCACGCACGGGCCCCAGCGACGAAAGGGTCCCAGCGGCTCGCCAAATGGTCCCTGGCACCTCCCAATCACGCATTGGGCCCAGCGACCCATACGTGGTCCCAGTGGTTCTCCCAATGGTCCCTGGTACCTCCCAAGCACACGCCTCGGCCCCAGCGACTTCGGTGTCCCAGCGGCTCGCCAAATGGTTCCTGGTACCTGCCCAGCGCGCACTGGACCCCATGACCCGCATGGGGTTCCCAGCGGCTTGCCAAATGGTCCCTGGCACATCCCCAGCACGCCACGGGCCCCCTTTAGGAGTCCCAGGGCTCCCCAAAAGGTCCCTGGCACATTCCCAGCACACGACGGGCCCGGAGACCCAACGTGGGTCCCAGTGTCTCGCCAAATGGTCCCTTGACCGCCCCCAGCGCACGGGCCTCGACCGCGTGGTGTCCCAGAGGCTCGCCAAATGGTCCCTGGCACATCCCCGGCATGCGCACGGGCCCCAGCAACTTCGAGCGGGGTCCCAGTGGCTCGCCAAATGGTTCCTGGTACCTGCCCAGCGCACGCACTGGTCCCAGCGATCCCGAGCGGGGTCCAAGTGGCTAGTCAAATGGTGCCTGGCTCCTCCCCAGCGCACGCACAGGGCCCAGTGACCCCGAGCAGGGGTCCCTGCGGCTCGCCAAATGATCCCTGGCACCTCCCACCGCGCGCACCGGCCCCAGAGACCCCGCGTGTGGTCCGAGCGGCTCGCCAAATGGACCCTGGCCACTCCCTAGCACACGCACAGGGCCCAGAGACCCAACGCTCCTACAGGCTCCTACAACGAGCAGGAGACGACCCGGTAGTAGTCGTCCACATTGGTACAAACAACATTGGAAGAGACAGGCCAAGATCCCTGCAAAACAAATTCAGAGAGCTAGGAAGGAAATTAAAAGACAAGACCAAAACTGTGGTATTTTCTGGGATACTGCCGGCGCCTTGCAAAGGACCATATGGACAGCTGGAAATACAAAATCAAAATGCATGGCTGAAATCGTGGTGCACACAGGAAGGTTTCACCTTTCTTGAACATTGGAGCACTTTCTACAACAAGGACTATCTATACAGGTGGGACGGACTGCACTTAAACAGAAAGGAAACCAATCTACTCGGGAGAAAGGATCCTTCAGGCAGTCCAGAAGCATTTAAACTAGAAAGGAAGGGGGAAAACAAACAAAAACAGAAGGAGACCCATCAAAACAAGGGCAACAACTCAGGTAAGACCACTATTAAATGTATTTATCTTAATGCTAGAAGTCTCAGAAACAAAATGTTAGAACTTGAAGCTACTGCACTAACAAGTAACTACGATGTGATAGGTGTTACAGAAACTTGGTTGTCTGAGTGATGGAGACGAATATAATATTAGTGGGTACACACTATATAGGAAAGACAGGCAGGACAGAAGAGGCGGAGGGGTAGCACTATACATAAGAAATAGTCTTGAAGCCCAGGTGTTAAATCAGGACAAAGAAAACAATGCAGAATCAATATGGGTCAGAATAATGGACGCAAATTCAAAGGGCATAATAATAGGAGCATGCTATAGACCGCCAAATTCAGACGCTGAACAAAATAATCTGTTGTACAATGACATTCGAAATGTGTGTAGAAAAGGAGAAGCCATACTAATGGGGGATTTCAACTTCCCTGTATAAAATGGGAAAACCCGATGGGGGGGCACGACGGACGAAATTGAAATGGTGGAAATGACAAATGACTGCTTCCTAACCCAATTTGTCAAGGCACCGACTAGAGGGGAGGCATGCCTTGACTTAGTCTTTTCAAATAATGAAGACAGAATAACTAAAACAGAGGTCAGAGAGCCATTGGCAAACTCAGACCACAACATGGTCTCATTTGAAATATTTTTTAAAACCCCAAAACTAATGAATAAAGCTAAGGTTTACAATTTTAGAAAAGCAAACTACGAAGGTATGAAACAGAGACTAATAGAAGTAGATTGGAGTAAAATAGAGAAAACATCCACAGAAAAAGGATGGCTGTTTTTTAAAAATGTAGTACTAGAGGCACAAAACAATTACATCCCAAAAGTAGACAAATCTAAATCTAAAACAAAATGGCCAAAATGGTTTAATAGATCAATTAAAAAAATATTCAGCGAAAAAAGGCACTTTACAGAGCGTTTAAAAGGGACCAAAAACAAAGCACACAGAAAGAGTACTTGGAACTGCAAACACAAGTCAAAAGGAAGTTAGAAAGGCCAAGAGAGAGATAGAAATCAATATTGCTAAGGGGGCTAAAACCAATTCCAAAATGTTTTTCCAATATTACAACAGCAAGAGAACATTCAAAGAGGAGGTTAAATGTCTAAGAGACACAAATGGCAAAATCATAGATGAAGAAAAAAAAAATAGCAAATATATTAAATGATTACTTTTCACAGGTTTTTACAAAGGAGGACACAGACAACATGCCCCACATGTCGACCTGTTTCTATCCAATTTTAAATAACTTTAGCATAACAGAGGCAGAAGTGTTAAAGGGCCTAGGAGCTCTTAAAATAAACAAATCCCCTGGGCCAGATGAGATCCTCCCAATAGTACTCAAAGAAATTAAAAAGTTATTTACAAACCATTAACCAAGATCATGCAACAGTCTCTTGACACAGAGGTTGTACCGACAGACTGGAAAATAGCAAACGTAATACCGATCCACAAAAGGAGACAAAACCGAACCAGGTAACTACAGACCAGTAAGCCTGACTTCTATTATATGTAAACTTATGGAAACTATAATAAGATCCAAAATGGAAAATTACCTATATGGTAACAATATCCTGGGAGACAGCCAGCATGGTTTTAGGAAAAGGGAGATCGTGTCTAACTAACCTACTTGACTTTTTTTTGAGGATGCAACATTGAAAATGGATAACTGCAAAGCATACGACATGGTCTATTTAGATTTCCAGAAAGCTTTTGACAAAGTCCGCATAAAGATTAATTCTCAAACTGAACGCAGTAGGGATTCAAGGAAATGCATGCACATGGATTAGGGAGTGGTTAACAGGTAGAAAACAGAAAGTACTGATTAGAGGAGAAACCTCAAAATGGAGTGAGGTAACCAGTGGAGTACCACAGGGATCAGTATTAGGTCCTCTGCTATTCCTAATCTACATTAATGATTTAGATTCTGGTATAGTAAGCAAACTCGTTAAATTTGCAGACGACACAAAAACAGGAGGAGTGGCAAACACTGTTGAAGCAGCAAAGGTCATTCAAAATGATCTAGACAGCATTCAGAATTGGGCAGACACATGGCAAATGAAATTTAATAGAGAAAAGTGTAAAGTATTGCATGCGGGCAATAAAAATGTGCATTATAAATATCATATGGGAGATAGTGAAATTGAAGAAGGGAACTATGAAAAGACCTAGGAGTTTATGTTGACTCAGAAATGTCTTCATCTAGACAATGTGGGAAGCTATAAAAAAGGCTAACAAGATGCTCGGATATATTGTGAGAAGTGTTGAATTTAAATCAAGGGAAGTAATGTTAAAACTCTACAATGCATTAGTAAGACCTCATCTAGAATATTGTGTTCAGTTCTGGTCACCTCGTTACAAAAGGATATTGCTGCTCTAGAAAAGTGCAAAGAAGAGCAACCAGAATTATCCCAGGTTTAAAAAGGCATGTCGTATGCAGACAGGCTAAAAGAATGGAATCTATTCAGTCTTGAACAAAAGAAGAATACTGGCAATCTGATTCAAACATTCAAAATCCTAAAAGGTATAGACAATGTCAACCCGGGGACTTCTTTGACTTGAAAAAAAAAAAGGACCAGGGTCATAAATGGAGATTAGATAAAGGGGCATTCAGAACAGAAAATAGGAGGCACTTTTTACACAGAGAATTGTGAGGGTCTGAACCAACTCCCCAGATCCTGACACCCAAGAAGCTGCTTGATGAGATTCTGGGATCAATAAGCTACTAACAACCAAACGAGCAAGATGGGCTGAATGGCCTCCTCTCGTTTGTAAACTTTCTTATGTTCTTATGTTCTTATCGCGGGGTCCCAGTGGCTCGCCAAATGGTCCCTGGACACTCCCAGCGCACGCGGGCCGGTTAAAGCCGCTGGGTTCCAGCGGCTCGCCAAATGGTCCCTGGCACATCCCCAGCACGCGCACGGCCCACAGCGACTTCGTACAGGGTCCCAGCGGCACACCAAACAGTCCCTGGCCCCTCCCCAGCACGCGCACGGGCCCCAGCGACCCCGTGCAGGGTCCAAGCGGCTCGCCAAATGGTCCCTGGCACCTCCCCAGTGTGCGCACGGGGCCCACCAACCCCACGCGGTGTCCGAGCGGCTCGCCAAATGGTCCCTGGCACCTCCCCAGGAAGCGCACAGGCCCCAGCGACTTCTCTCGGGGTCCCAACAGCTCGCCAAATGTTCCCTGGCACATCCCACCACGCGCCGGGCCCCAGCGACTTCAAGCGAGGTCCTAGCGGCTCACAAATCATCCCTGGCACATCCCCAGCGTGCGCATGGGGACAGGCGACTTCACGCGGGGTCCCAGCGACTCGCCAAATGATCCCTGGCACATCCCCAGCACGCACACGGGCCCCAGCGACATCACGTGGTGTCCAAGCGACTGTAAATGGTCCCTGGCACATCCCAGGCAAAGGACCCCAGCGACTTCGCGCGGAGTCCCAGCGGCTCGCCGAATGGTCCCTGGTACATCCCCAGTACAAGCACTGGGCCCAGCGACCCAGCGCAGGGTCCCAGAGGCTTGCCAATTGGTAACTGGCACATCCCCAGGACGCGCGCATGGACCCCAGCAGCTCTCCAACTGGTACCTGGCACCTCCCCCCATCCCCAGCTCAAGGGGACCAGCGACCCCACGCAGGGGTCCCAGCAGCTCGCTGGAATGGTCCTGGCACATCCCCAGCGTGCGCCACGGGTCCCAGCAACCACGCGGGGTCCCAGCGTCGCCAAATGGTTTCTGGCACATCACCAGCACGCACATGCTCGGGCACCAGCAACCACGCCGCGGGGTCCCAGCGGCTCGCCAAATGGTCCCTGGCACCTCCCCAGCGCCAAGACAGCCCCCAGCTACCAGGCGTGGAGTCCCAGCAGCTCGCAAATTGTTCCTGGCCCCTCCCAGCACACACACGGGGCCCAGCGACCCCAGCGTGGGTTCCCAGTGGCTCGCCAAAGAGTCCCAGGCACCTCCCCTCAGCGTGCACAGGGCAGCGAATTCGTGCGAGAACCAAGCGTCTCGCCAAATGGTCCCTGGCCCCTCCACAGCGCACTCACTGGGCCCAGTGACTCTGCGTGGTGTCCCAGAGGCTCGCAAATGGTCCCTGGCACCTCCCCAGCGCACTGGACCCAGCTAACTAACTCGGGGTCCCAGCTGCTCATCAAATGGTCCCTGGCACCTCACCAGCAGTCGCGCAGGGCCCACAGCGACCCCGTGCGGGGTCCCAGCAACAGCCAAATGGTCCCTGGCTCCTACCCAGTGGCGCACAGGTCCCAGCATCCACGCGCGGGGGTCACGGCTCGCACCAATGGTTCCTGCCCCTCCCAGTGCACACACGGGCCCAGCGACCCGTCGGCGGGTTCCCCGTGGCTCGCCAAAGAGTCCCTGGCACCTCCCCGTCGCGTGCACAGGGCAGCGACTTCGTTGAGAACAAAGAGGCTCATCAAATGGTCCCTGGCACCTCCCCAGCACGCGCAGACGGGGCCGAGTGACCGCCGCAGGGTCCCAGCGGCTCGCAAATGGTCCCTGGCACATCCCAGCGCACGCACATGGGTCCCAGAGACCGCGCGCATGGTCCCAGAGGCTCGCCAAATGGTCCCTGGCACCTACCCAGTGATCGCACGGGCCCCAGCGACATCGCGAGGCGTCCCAGCGGCTCGCCAAATGGTCCCTGGCACCTCCCCATCGCACGCACAGGGCCCAGCGACTGCACGGGGTCCCAACGGCTCGCCAAATGGTTTCTGGCACATCACCAACACGCACATGCAACGGGCACCAGCTACCAGACGTGGAGTCCCCTGGCCTCGACAAATGGCACCTGGCCCCGACCCCAGCGTCACTCATGGGCCCAGGACTCTGGACCCAGGGTCCCAGGGTTACCCAAATGGTCCCTGGCACCTCCACCGTTGAGCAGGGCACTGGACCCAGCCACCTCCTCCGGGGTCCCAGTGGCTCACCAAATGGTCCCTTGGCCCCTCCCAGTGTGTAAGTCGCCCAGGGACCCTGCCTGGGGGTCCCAATTGCTCATCAAATGGTCCCTGGCCCTCACCAGCATTCCGCCCCTGCGGCCCCCAGCCACCGCACGGGTCCCAGGGCTCACCAAATGGTCCCATCTGCTTCACCTGGACCTCCCAGTCACAGGGGCCAAGCAACCATTCAGCGGGTCCCAGCTGGTTCACAAATGGTCCCTGGCCCCACCCCAGCGCACCAGCAGTCCCCAGCGACCCAGGGGGTCCCAGCGGACCGCCAAATGGTCCCTGGGTCCCAGCATGCCAGCACTGGGCCCAGGACTCACGGGCGGGAACCCAATGGTCCCAAATGGTCCAACTGGCAATATCCCCAGGCACGCAAGACCCCAGCGACCCAGACAGGGTCCCATTGGCTAAATGAACTGGGCACCTCCCAGCCTCAAGACAGGGCACCAGTGACCCAGTGGGGTCCCAGCATCTGCTAAATGTTCCCTGGCCCCTCCCCAGCCGCACAGGGCCCAGCAAACGCCAAGCGGGGTCCCAGAGGCTCTCAAATGGTCCCTGGCCTCTCCCCAGCGGCGCAAAAAGGGCCCAACATTCCCCAGCACGGGGTCCCCCAGGCTCCAAAATGATCCCTGGCTCCTCTCCAGTGCGAGCACAGGGCCCAGTGATGGATCCCCCACGCCAAATGGTCCCTATCACCTCCCCCAGCACGCATGGGTCCCAGCGACCCCACGGGGTCCCAGCGGATCGCCAAATGGCCCCTGGTATCTCCCAGCAAGCACTGGTCTCAGCGACCCCGCGAGGTCCCAGCGGCTCTCCAAATGTCCCTGGCACCCCCCAGACGTGCGCACTGGGCCCAGCGACCCCAGCGCGGGTCCCAGTGGCTCGCAAATGGTCCCTGGCACATCCCAGCGCACCCCAGCGAGCTGGGGCCCAGAGACTCGCCAAATGGTCCCTGGCATATCCCCAGCGTTGGCACGGGACCCAGGGGTCCCAGATGGCTCACCAAATGGTTCCCTGGCACCTCCCCAGCATGGGCACGGGCCCCAGCGACCCCGCGGGGTCCCAGTGGCTCACCAAATGGTCCCTGGCACCTCCCCAGCACACAGGCCCCAGCAAACCAGGCGTGGGGTCCCCAGCCAAATGGTCCCTGGCGCCTCCCCAGCACGGGTCCAGCGATTTCTCGCGGGATCCCAGTGGCTCTCTCAAATGGTCCCTGGCACCTCCCCAACACGTGCATGCCAGCGACCACGCACAAACACGCAAATGGTCCCTGGGTCCCAGCGGCCACAGGGCCCACCTGGCACGAGCAGGGGTCCCCAAAGTCCCTGGCACCCCCCAGTGCACGCACAGGGTCCAGTGACCCAGGGTCCCAGCAGCTCGCCAAATGATCCCTGGCACCTCCCCAGCGCAGGGTCCAGCGACCACGCGGGGTCCCAGAGCTCGCAAATGGTCCCTGGCACATCCCCAGACGCTGCGGACCCCAAAGCAGGCGTGGAGTCCCATTGGTCGTAATGGCCCCTGGCACTTCCCCAGCTGGGCACGGGCCCCACTAGCAGGCATGGGGTCCCATTGGGTCGCCAAATGGTCCCTGGCACATCCCCAGTGACGCACACAGGCCCCAGCAACCGCGCGGGGTCCCAACGGCTCGCCAAATGATCCCTGGCACCTCCCATCGCACGCACAGGGCCCAGTGACCAGGCGTGGGGTCCCAGCAGCTGCAAATGGTCCCTGGCATCCCAAATGGTCCCTGGGGGCCCAGCGACCTCACGCGGGTCCCCAGGCTCGCAAATGGTCCCTGGGCACCTCCCCGCACAGGGCAGCCACAACACGGGTCCCAGCAACTCGCCAAATGGTCCCTGGCCTCCCCAGTGTGCAAACACTGGGCCCAGTGACCCAGCGCGGGCTCCCAGAGGCTCGCAAATGGTCCCTGGCACATCCCAGCGCGCACGTGGGCCCCAGCTACCACGTGCATAGTCCCAGAGGCTCGCCAAACGGTCCCTGGCACCTACCCAGTGATCGCACGGGCCCCAGTGACCTCGAGCAGGGTCCCAGAGGCTCGCCAAATGATCCCTGGCATATCCCCAGCGCATGCACGGGCCCCAGCGACCTCGCGCGGGGTCCCAGTGGCTCGCCAAATGCTCCCTGGCACCTCCCAGCACGGGCACTGGGCCCAGCAACCCAGCGGGGTCCCAGTGGCTCACCAAATGGTCCCTGGCACCTCCCCAGCACACTCCAATCCCCACTGACCTGGCGTGGGGTCCCAGCAGATCGCCAAATGGTCCCTGGCACCTACCCAGTGCACGCACAGTGTCCAGCAACCACGTCCCGGCGGGGTCCCAGTGGCTTGCCAAATGGTCCCTGGCACCTCCCCAGCATGCCCACTGGGCTGCGACACCACAGGGGTCCCAGCTGTTCGCAAATCGTCCCTGGCACATCCCCAGCATGCACGGACCCAGGGACCCGCACGGGTTCCCAGCAGCTCTCCAAATGTTCCCTGGCACGTCCCCAGCGAGCGCCCTGGACCCAACGACCCTGTGCGGGTTCCCAGAGGCTCGCCAAATGTTCCCTGGCACCACCCCAGCATGCGCACTGGGCACAGCGACACATGGCGAGGGTCCAAGCGGCTCACAAATGGTCCTTGTCACATACCCAGCACGCTCACGGGCCCCAGTGACCTTGCACAGGGACCGAGGGGCTCGCCAAACTATCCCTGGCGGCTCCCCAATGCGCGCACGGACCCCAGCGACCCCGCACAGGGTCCCAGCTGCTCAACAAATGGTTCCTGGTACCTCACAAGCACCCAAGCCCACTGGCTCCAGCGGTCCCAGGCGGGGTCCCAGCTGGGTCCCCGAATGGTCCCAAGCACCTCACCCCACGCCAGGTGGTCCCAGTGGCTCCAAATGGTCCCTGGCACATCCCAGCACCCAGCTGGGTCCCAGAGGCTCGCCAAATGGTCCCTGGCATATCCCCAGTGATCGCACGGGCCCCAGGACCCTGGAGCAGGGTCCCAGAGGCTTGCCAAATGGTCCCTGGCATATCCCCAGCGCACGCACGGCCCCAGGGACTTCGCAGCGGGGTCCCAGCCACTCTCCAAATGTTCCCTGGCATGTCCCCAGCGCGCCCAGGACCCAACGACCCCTGTGCATGGGGTCCCAAGAGGGTCGCCAAATGGTCCCTGGCACCTTCCCGACACAGGGTCCAACCACGCATGGGGTCCCAGCGGCTCACAAATGGTCCCTGGCACCTCCCCAGCACGCTCCCATTCCCCACTGATGGGGTCCCAGCAGCTCGACAAATGGTCCCTGGCACCTCCCCCAGTGCACGCACAGTGCCCAGCATCCACACGCTGGGTCCCAGTGGCTCGCCAAATGTTCCCTGGCACCTCCCAGCATGCGCACTGGGCCCCAGGGACTTCGCATCGGTTCCCAACGGCTCTCAAATGTTCCTGGCACTCCCCAGCTGGACCCAGCGATCCTGTGCAGGTTCCCAGAGGCTCGCCAAATGGTCCCTGGCACCCCCAGCGCACACGGGGCCCCAGCAACCATGCATGACGGGTCCCAGCGGCTCACAAATGGTCCCCTGGCACATCCCCAGCACACACGGGCCCCAGCGACCTTGCATGGGGTCCCAGGGGCTCGCCAAAATCCTGGCGGGTCCCCCTGGCACATCCCCAGCGACCAAGACAGGACCCCAGCTGCTCAAAACGGTCCCTGGCACCCACCCAGTGATCGCACAGGCTCCCAGTGACCCGAGCAGGGTCCCAGAGGCTCAAAAATAGTCCCTGGCATATCCCCAGTGGGCCCCAGCCACCTCGCACGGGTCCCAGATGGCTCGCCAAATGGTCCCTGGCACCTCCCCAGCACGGGCACTGGGCCCAGAAACCCAGCTGGGGTCCCAGTGGCTCACCAAATGGTCCCTGGACCCTCCCAAGCACGCACGGGCCCAATCCCCACTGACGCTGGGGTCCCAGCAGATCGCCAAATGGTCCCTGGCACCACCCAAGCACCACAGTGTCCAGCGACTTGGGGGTCCCAGTGGCTCGCCAAATGTTCCCTGGGTCCCCAGCATGCGCACTGGGCCCAGCGACCCGGCGTGGGTCCCAGCTACTTCGCAAATGGTCCCTGGCACATCCCCAGCATGCACACGGGCCCTAGGGACTTGCACGGTTCCCAGCAGCTCTCCAAATGTTCCCTGGCACATTCCCCAGCGAGCGCACGGGACCCAACGACCCTGCAAGGGTTCCCAGAGGCTTGCCAAATGGTCCCTGGCACCACCCCAGCATGCGACTGGGCCCAGGACCCATCACTGGGGTCCCAGCGGCTCACAAATGGTCCTTGTCACATACCCAGCACGCCAAGCACGGGCCCCAGTGACCTTGCACAGGGACCCAGCGGCTCGCCAAAATGGTCCCTGGATCCCTACCCAGCGTGCACAGGACCCAGCAAACCTTGCGACAGGGTCCCAGCTGCTCAACAAATGGTCCCTGGCACATCCCAAGCATACGCACGGGCCCCAGCGACGAACGGGTCCCAGCTGCCCTCCAAATGGTCCCCTGGTCCCAGAGGCACTGGGCCCAGCGACCCAGCTGGGTCCCAGAGGCTTGCAAAATTGTCCCTGGCACATCCCAGTGCAATCACACGGGCCATGCAACCGCCAAGATGGTCCCAGAGGTTCGCCAAATGGTCCCTGGCACCTCCCCAGTGATCGCACGTGCCCCAGTGACCTCCAGCAGGGTCCCAGAGGCTTGCCAAATGGTCCCTTGCATATCCCCAAGGGCACGGGCCCCAGGGACTTCTGACGGGTTCCCAGCGGCTCTCCAAATGTCCCTGGCATGTCCCCAGCGAGCGCCCCTGGACCCAACGACGCCATGCGGGTTCCAAGAGGGTCGCCAAATGGTCCCTGGCACCTACCCAGCGCACACAGGGCCAAGCAACCACCCATGGGGTCCCAGCGGCTCACAAATGGTCCCTGGCACCTCCCCAGCACGCCCCATTCCCCCACTGACGCAGCGTGGGGTCCCAGCAGCTCGACAAATGGTCCCTGGCACCTACCCAGTGCACGCACAGTGCCCAGCATCCACACGCGGGGTCCCAGTGGCTCGCCAAATGTTCCCTGGCACCTCCCCAGCATGCGCACTGGGCCCCAGGGACTTCCTGACGGGTTCCCAACGGCTCTCCAAATGTTCCCTGGCACGCCCCCAGCGAGCGCCCCTGGACCCAACGATCCTGTGCAGTTTCCCAGAGGCTCGCCAAATGGTCCCTGGCACCTACCCAGCGCGCACACAGGGCCAAGCAACCATGCATGGGGTCCCAGCGGCTCACAAATGGTGCTTGTCACATACCCAGCACGCTCACTGGCCCCAGCGTCCTTGCACAGGGTCCGAGGGGCTCGCCAAACTATCCCTGGCGGCTCCCCAGCGCGCGCAAGACGGGCCCCAGCGACCCCGCACAGGGTCCCAGCTGCTCAACAACTGGTTCCTGGCACCTCACAAGCACACGCACTGGCTCCACCGACCCCATGCGAGGTCCCAGCGGCTCAAAAAATAGTCCCTGGCACATCCCCAGTGCACGACGGACCACAGTGAATTCAAGACGGGTCCCAGCGTCTCGCCAAATGGTACCTGGCTCCCCCCCAGCGTGCGCACAGGGCCCAGAAACCACGCGTGGGGTCCCAGCGGCTCGTAAATGGTCCCTGGACCCTCCCAACGCACGCACGGGCCCAGCAACACCGCGGGGTCCCAGCAGCTCGCCAAATGGTCCCTGGCACATCCCCAAAGACGACCCCAGCGACTTGGGTCCCCAGAGTCCCGCCAAATTGTACCTGGCTCATCCCCAGCGTGGGCACGGTACCCAGCGACCCCGCAAGGGGTCCCAGCGGCTCGCCGAATGGTCCCTGGCACCTCCCTGGGCACGTGCGGGGCCCATGGATCCCGCCAGGGGTCCCAGTGGCTCATGGGAATTGTACCTGGCTCATTCCCCAGTGCATGCACGGGACCCAGCGACCCCTCCAGGGGGTCCCAGTGGCTCACCGAATGGTCCCTGGCACCTCCCAAGTGCTTGCACGGGGCCCATGGACCCCGCGCGGGGTCCCAGTGGCTCGCCGAATGGTCCCTGGCACCTTACCAGCACGCCACGGGCCCCAGCGAACCCCGCACGGGATCCCAGCGGGCTCGCCAAATGGTCCCTGGATCCTACCCAGCGTGCACAGGTTCCAGCAAACCAAGCGCGGGGTCCCATCAGCTCTCAAATGGTCCCTGGCACATCCCCAGCGCGCACACGGACCCCAGCGACTAAGCACGGGGTCCCAGCGTCCCTCCAAATGGTACCTGGCTCATCCCCAGCGTTGGCACGGGACCCAGCGACCCCGCAAGGGGTCCCAGCGGCTTGCAAAATTGTCCCTTGCTCATACCCAGTGCAATCACAGGGCCATGCAACCACGCGCGAGGTAAGAGCGGCACGTAAATGGTCCCTGGCCCCTCCCCAACGTGCGCACAGTGCCCAGCATCCACGCGCGGGTCCCAACAGCTTGCAAATGGTCCCTGGCACATCCCCAGCGTGGGCACGGGCCCCAGTGACTTTGCGAAGGGTCCCAGCGTCTCGCCAAATGGTAACTGGCACCTCCCAGCACAAGCACGGGACCCAGCGACCCCATGCTTGGTCTCAGCAGCTCGGCAAATGGTCCCAAGCACCTATCCAGCGCACTCACAGGGCTCAGCTACCACGCGTGTGGTCCCAATGGCTCGCAAATGGTCCCTGGCACATCCCCAGAGAGCGCACAGACCCCATCGACTTCGGACGGGGTCCAAACAGCTCACCGAATGGTCCCAGGCACCTCCCCAGTGTGCGACGGGCCCAGTGACTTTGCAAAGGGTCCCAGCAGCTCGCCAAATGGTACCTGGCTCATCCCCAGCGCTGGCATGGGACCCAGCGACCCCAAGACGGGGTCACAGCGGCTCGCTGAATGGTCCATGGCACCTCCCCAGCATGCCCACGGGGCCCAGTGACCCCGCGCAGGGTCCCAGCGGCTCACCAAATGGTAACTGGCATCTCCCCAACACAAGCACGGGCCCCAGCAACCCTGTGCGGGGTCCCAGCAGCTTGGCAAATGGTCCCAGGCACCTATCCAGCGCACTCACAGGGCCCAGCTACCACGCGCGGTGGTCCCAGTGACTCGCAAATGGTCACTGGCACATCCCCAGAGCGCCGCACGGACCCCATCGACTTTGGACGAGGTCCAAACAGCTCGCCGAATGGTCCCTGGCACCTCCCCAGTGTGAGCACGGGCCCATTGACCCTGCGCTGGGTCCCAGTGGCTCGCCAAATGGTCCCTGGCACCTTACCAGCATGAGCACGGGCCCCAGCGACCCCGTGCGGGGTCCCAGCGGCTCGCCAAATGGTCCATGGCTCCTACCCAGCGCGCACAAGGCCCAGCAACCACGTACGGATTCCCAGCAGCTCACAAATGGTCCCTGGCTCATCCCCAGCGTGGGCACGGGACCCAGCGACTACGCTAGGGGTCCCAGCAGGCTCGCCAAATGGTCCCTGGCTCCTACCCAGCGCATGCACGGGCCCTAGCGATTTCTAGCGGGATCCCAGCGGCTCACCAAATGTTATCTGGCTCCTCCCCAGTGTGCACAATGGGCTCTATGACCCCGCGCGGGCTCCCAGCGGCTCGCAAAATTGTCCCTGGCTCGTACCCAGTGCAAGCACAGGGCCCTGCAACCACGCGTGTGGTCCCAGCAGCTCGCCAAATGGTCCCTGGAACCTCCCCAGCGTGTGCACGGGGCCCAGTGACCCCGCGCAGGGTCCCAGCAGCTCACCAAATGGTCCCTGGCACCTCCCCAGTGTGCGCACAGGTCCCACCGACCCCGCGCGGGGTCCCAGTGGCTCGCAAAATGGTAACTGGCACCTCCCCAGGACAAGCACGGGCCCCAGCGACCCCGTGCGGGGTCCCAGTGGCTCGCAATTGGTCCCTAGCACATCCCCAGAGCGCGCACGGACCCCATCGACTTCACACAGGGTCCAAACAGCTCGCCAAATGCTCCCTGGCACCTCCCCAGCACGTGCACAGGCACCAGCGATCCCGCGCCCGGTCCCAGCCTATCACCAAATATACCCTGACACCTCCCCAGCACACGACTGGGCCCAGCGCCCCCGCTGGGTCCCAACGGCACGCATAAAAAAAGGTCCCAGAGGCTCGCCAAATGGTCCCTGGCACATCCCCAGCACGCACACGGGCCCCAGCGACCCCGTGCTGGGTCCCAGCTGCTCGCCAAATGGTCCCTGGCTCCTATCCAGCGCGCACAAGGCCCAGCAACCACGCACGGATTCCCAGCAGCTCGCAAATGGTCCCTGGCACATCCCCAGCACGGGCACAGGCCCCAGCAACTTTGCGAGGGTTGCCAGCGGCTCGCGCGAAATGGTCTCTGGCACATCCCCAGCGTACGCACGGGCCCCAGCGACCCCGTGCTGGGTCCCAGCGGCTCGCCAAATGGTCCCTGGCTCCTACCCAGCGCGCACAAGGCCCAGCAACCACGCACGGATTCCCAGCAGCTCGCAAGTGGTCCCTGGCACATCCCCAGCACGGGCACAGGCCCCAGCAACTTTGCGAGGGTTGCCAGCGGCTCGCGAAATGGTCTCTGGCACATCCCCAGCGCATGCACGGGCCACAGCGATTTCTAGCTGGGTCCCAGCAGCTCACCAAATGGTACCTGGTTCCTCCCAGCACATGCACTGGCCCCACGACCCGTGCAGGGTCCCAGAGGCTGGCCAAATGGTCCCTGCCACATCCCCAGCGGGCACATGGACCCCAGCGACTTCGCGCGGGGTCCCAGCGTCTCGCCAAATGGTTCCTGGCTCATCCCCAGCGTGGGCACAGGACCCAGCGACCCCACGATGGGTCCGAGCGGCTCGCCGAATGGTCCCTGGCACCTCCCCAGTGCGCCCACGGGGCCCATGGACACCGTGCGGGGTTCCAGTGGCTCGCCGAATGGTCTCTGGCACCTTACCAGCACGCGCACGGGCCCCAGCGACCCCACGCGGGTTCCCAGCGGCTCGCAAAATTGTCCCTGGCTCGTGCCCAGTGCAAACACAGGGCCCTGCAACCATGCGTGGGGTCCCAGCAGCTCGCCAAATGGTCCCTGGCACTTCCCCAGCGCACGCACTGGGCCCAACAACCGCACACGAGATCACAGCGGCTCACCAAATGGTCCCTGGCAACTCCCCAGCGTGCGCACAGGGCCCACCAAACCCGCGGCGCGGGTCCCAGTGGCTCGCTAAATGTTAACTGGCACCTCCCCAGCACAAGCACGGGCCCCAGCGACCCCGTGCGGGGTCCCAGCAGCTCGGCAAATGGTTCCAGGCACCTATCCAGCGCACGCACAGGGCCCAGCTACCACGCGTGTGGTCCCAGTGGTTCGCAAATGGTCCCTGGCACATCCCCAGAGTGCGCACGGACCCCATCGACTTCGCACAGGGTCCAAACAGCTCACCGAATGGTCCCTGGAACCTCCCCAGCGCATGCACGGCCGCCAGCGACTTTGCGAGGGGTCCCAGCGTCTCGCCAAATGGTACCTGGCTCATCCCAGCACGCGCACGGGGCCCAGCGGCCCCGCACGGGGTCCCAGCGGCTCGCCAAATGATCCCTGGCAACTCCCCAGCATGCACACAGGCTACAGCGACTTTGCGTGGGGTACCAGCGGCTCGCCAAACGTCCCTGGCACCTCCCCAGGGCACGCACGGACACTAGCGACCCCATGTGGGGACCCAGCGGCTAGGTATTCCGCCCCTGGCGCCCCCCGCATGCGTGGGGGCCCCAGCGACCCCACACGGGTCCCATCTGTTTGCCAAATGGACCCAGGCACCTTCACAGCACATGCATGGGCCCCAGCGACCCCGTGCATGGGGTCCCAGCAGCTCTCCAAATGGTCCCTGGCACCTCCCCAGCCAAGGCCCAGTCCCAAGCGACCCCCCGCTGGATCCCAGCAGCTCGCCAATTGGTCCCTGGCACCTTCCCAGCGTGCGCCAGGCCCCAGCGACTCGCCAAATGGCCTGGTCCCAGCGACTCGCCAAATGGCCCGGGGTCCTCGCCAAATGGTCCCTAGCCCCTCCCCAGTGCAACCACGGGCCCAGGACTTCACGCTGGGTCCCAGCAGCTTGCCAAATGGGCCCTGGCCCCTCCCCAGTGCACGCACGGGGACCAGCGACCACGCACGGGGTTCCTGCGGCTCGCCAAATTGCCCCTGGCACCTCCCCTGCACGCACACGGGGCCCAGCAACCTCGCGCAGGATCCCAGAGGATCGCCAAATGGTCCCTAGCACCTCCACAGCGTGCGCACGGGGCCCAGCGACCTCGCGCAGGGTCCCAGAGGCTTGCCAAATGGTCACTAGCTCATCCCCAGCGCGCACGGGCCCCACCGACTTCGCACGGGTTCCCACCGGCTTGCCAAATGGTCCCTGGCCCGAGCTCACATGGGCCCCAGCGACTTCGCACGTGCTCCAAGCGGCTCACCAAATGGTACCTGGCTCCTCCCCAGCGCGCGCCCGGGGCCCTGCGACCACACTCGGGTTCCCAGCGGCAGGCGAAATGATCCCTGGCACCTCCCCAGCGATCGCACAGGCCCCAGAGACCTCGCAAGAGGGTCACTGGGGCTCAGGAAATGGTCCCTGGCTCCTCAGCACCGCACAGGCCCAAGCGACGTCGCGCAGGGTCCCAGCGGCTTGTCAAATGCTCCCTGGCCCCTCCCCAGCGCACGCCCGAGGCCCAGCGACTTTGCGCTGGGTCCCAGCGGCTCGCCAAATGGTCCCTGGCGCATCTCCATCGCATGCATAGGCCCCAGTGACTTTGCGCGGGGGTGCCAGCGGCTCGCAAATGGTCCCTGGTACATCACCAGAGTGTGCACAAGCCCCAGTGACTTTGCGCGGGGTCCAAGCAGCTTGCCAAATCGTCCCTGTTCCCTCCCCAGCGCGCCCACGGGGCCCAGCGACCACACGCAGGTTCCTAGCGGCTTGACAAATGGTCCCAGGCACATCCCCAGCGCGCATGGGCCCCAGCGACTTCGCAAGGGGTACCATCGGGTCATGGAATGGTCCCTGGCACATCCCTGTGTGTGCACGGGCCCTAGCGACATCGTGAGGCGCCCCAGCGGCTCGCCAAATGTTCCCTGGCACCTCCCCATCACACGCACAGGGCCCAGTGACCCCCGCGGCGGGGTCCCAGCGGCTCGCCAAATGGTTTCTGGCACATCACCAGTACGCACATGCTCGGGCATCAGCAACCACGCGCGGGGTCCCAGCAGCTCGCCAAATGGTCCCTGGCACCTCCCCAGCGCGCACACTGACCCCAGCTACCAGGCGTGGAGTCCAAAGGCTCGCAAATGATCCCTGGCACATCCCCAGCACGACACAGGCCCCCAAAACATCGCAAGGGGTCCCAGCGGCTTGCCAAATGGTCCCTGGCCCCTCCCCAGCATGCACACGGGGCCCAGCGACCCTGTGCGGGTTCCCAGAGGCTCGACAAATAGTCCCTGGCACCTACCCAGTGCGCGCACAGGTCCCAGCAACCACGCGCAGGGTCCCAGCGGCTCGCAATTGGTTCCTGGCCCCTCCGCAGCGCACACACGGGCCTAGCGACCTCGCGCCGGTTCCCAGAGGCTCGCCAAATAGTCCCTGGCACCTCCCCCTCGCGTGCACAGGGCAGCGACTTCGTGCGAGAACCAAGCGGCTTGCCAAATGGTCCCTGGCCCCTCCCCAGCACGTGCACATGGATGAGTGACTCTGCACAGTGTCCCAGTGGCTCACCAAATGTTCCCTGGCACCTCCCCAGCATGCGTGCACAGGGCAGCGACACATCACGCAGGAACCAAGCGGTTTGCCAAATGGTCCCTGGCTCCCTCCCCAGCACAAGCACATGGCCCAGTGACCCTGCACAGGGTCCCAGTGGCTCACCAAATGGTCCCTGGCACCTCCCCAGCATGCACACTGGGCACAGCGACACGACAGGTTCCCAGCGGTTCGCAAATCGTCCCTGGCACATCCCCCGCGAGCGCCCTGGACCCAACGACCCTGTGCGGGTTCCCAGAGGCTCGCCAAATGGTCCCTGGCACCTACCCAGCGCGCACACAGGGCCAAGCAACCATGCATGGGGTCCCAGCGGCTCACAAATGGTCCTTGTCACATACCTAGCACGCTCACGGGCCCCAGCGACCTTGCACAGGGTCCCAGGGGCTCGCCAAACTATCCCCTGGCCCCCCAATGCGCCAAGACGGGCCCCAGCGACCCTGCACAGGGTCCCAGCTGCTCAACAAATGGTTCCTGGCACCTCCCCTCACAAGCACACGCACTGGATCCAGCTGCCCCGGCACCTCCACAGTCCCAGCGGTTCGACAAATGGTCCCTGGCACCTCCCCAGCATGTCCCAATCACGGGCCCCAGAGACCCAGTCGGGTTCCGAGCAGCTTGACAATGGTCCCTGGCACCTCCCCCGGTATGTGCACTTGTCCCAGCGACCCCGTGCGGGGGTACCAGACAGGGGCACGCCAAACAGTCCCTGGCACCTCCACAGCACGCACACAGGGCAAAGCGACCCAGTGTGGGGTCCCAGCGGATCGCCAAACGGTCCCTGGCACCTCCCCCAGCATGCTCCCAATCCCCACCGATGCCGCGGTGGGGTCCCAGCAGCTCGCTAAACGGTCCCTGTCACCTCCCTGCACGCCAGGGACTTGACCCTGTGACCTTGCACAGGGTACGAGGGCCCTCGCCAAACTATCCCTGGCGGCTCCCCAATGCGCCAAACGGACGGGCCCCAGTGACCCCGCACAGGGTCCCAGATGCTTGAAAAATTGCCCCTGGCACCTCACCAGCACACACACTGGCCCCAGCGATCCCATGCGGGTCCCAGCGGATCGACAAATGGTCCCTGGCACCTCCCCAGCACGCACACGGGCCCCAGAGACACCGCACGGGTTCCCAGTGGCTCACTAAATGGTCCCTGGCAAAATCCCCAGCTCGGGCCCAGTCCCCCCCGACCCCGCGTGGGGTCCCAGCAGCTTGCCCAATGGTCCCTGGCACCTACCAGTGCACGCCAGGGCCCAGCAACCACGTGTCGGGTCCCAGCGGCTCGCAAATCCATCCCTGGCCCATCCCCAGCATGCGACAGGCCACAGAGATCCAGCGCGGGGTCACAGCGTCTCGCCAAACGGTCCCTGGCACCTACCAAGCACACAACTGGGCCCCAGCGACCCCGTGCAAGGGATCCCAGAGGCTCGCCAAATGGTCCCTGGCACCTACCCAGCACGCCAAGACAGGACCAAGCAGCCACGCGCTGGGTCACAGCGATCACCAAACTGTCCCTAGCACCTCCCCAGCTGCCAGACGGGCCCAGCGACACCACGCGGGGTCACAGCGGCTCGTCAAATGGACCCTGGCATATACCAAGCACACGCACGGGTCCCTGCGACTTCGCGTGGTGTCCCAGCGGCTCGCCAAACTATCCTTGGCGGCTCCCTCAACGGGCATGCATGACATGGGGCCCCAGAGACCTCACATGGGCCCCAGAGATTCTGATTCTGAGCGGCTTGCCAAATGGTCCCTGGCACCTCCCCCGGCACGTGCACGGGCCCCAGTGACTTCGCGTTGGGTCCCAGCGGCTCGCCAATCCATCCCTGGCACCTCCCCAGCGCGCGCATGGGTCCCAGAGACCCTGCACGGGGTCCCAGCTGCTCGCCAAATGGTCTCTGGCAACTCCCCAGCATGCACACAGGCTACAGCAACTTTGCGTGGGGTACCAGCGCCTCGCCAAACGTCCCTGGCACCTCCCCAGGGCACGCACGGACACTAGCGACCCCATGCGGGGTCGCTAGGGCTCTGGACTCTTGACCAGAGGGTCATGGGTTCAATCCCCGGTGGGGACACTGCTGCTGTACCCTTGATCAAGGTACTTTACCTAGATTGCTCCAGTAAAAACACAACTGTATAAATGGGTAATTGTATGTAAAAATAATGTGATATCTTGTAAGTCGCCCTGGATAAGGGCGTCTGCTAAGAAATAAATTATTTATTTATTTATTTATATGCGGGGACCCAGCGGCTAGGTATTCCGTCCCTGCCGCCTCCCCAGCATCCGTTCGGGCCCCAGCGACCCCACACGGGGTCCCATCTGCTTGCCACATGGACCTAGGCACCTTCACAGCACATGCATGGGCCCCAGCGACCCCGTGCGGGGTCCCAGCAGCTCTCCAAATGGTCCCTGGCACCTCCCCAGCGTGCGCCCAGTCCCAAGCGACCCCGCGTGGGGTCCCAGCGGCTCGCCAAAATGTCCCTGGCACCTCCCCAGCACGCTCACTGGGCCCAACAACGACGCCGGGCCCAGAACCCAGCATGTCCCAGCTTGCCAAATGGTCCCTGGCACATCCCCAGAGCCAAGACGGACCCCATCGACTCCCAAGACAGGGTCCAAACAGCTCGCCAAATGCTCCCTGGCACCTCCCCAGCACGTGCACGGGGGCACCATCGATCCCGTCAAAGGGTCCCAGCCTATCACCAAATGTACCCTGACACCTCCCCAGCACGCCGCACTGGGCCCAGCGTGCCCCCATCGGGGTCCCAGCTGCATGCCAAATGGTCCCTGGCACCTCCCCAGCACGCGCTGTGTCCCAGCCTCTCGCCAAATGGTCCCTGGCACATCCACAGCATGTCCCAGCCTCGCCAACGGTCCCTGGCACATCCACAGCTCCCTAGCGACCCACATGAGATCCCAGCAGCTCGCCAAATGGTCCCATGCACCTCCCCAGCACGCACAGCGCCCATCGACCCCACGCGGGGTCGCAGCGGCACACCAAACGGTCCCTGGCATCTCCCCAGCAGGAGCACGGAACCAGCGACCACCGCACAGGTTCCCAGCGGCACGCCAAATTGTCCCTGGCACCTCCCCAGGACACGCACTGGGCCCAGCGACCCCGCGCGGGGTCACAGCGGCACGCCAAACGGTCCCTGGCACCTCCCCAGCACAAGCACGGGGCCCAGCGACCCCGCGGGAGGTCCCAGAGGCTCGCCAAACGGTCCCTGGCACCTCCCCTGCACGCTCACAGTACCCAGCAGCCACGCGTGGGGTCCCAGAGACTTGCCAAATGTACCTGGCTCATCCCTAGCGCGGGCACGGGACCCATGGACCCCGCGCGGGGTTCCAGTGACTCGCTGAATGGTCCCTGGTACCTTATCAGCACGCGCACGGGCCCCAGCGGCACCGTGCGGGGTCCCAGCGGGCTCGCCAAATGGTCCCTGGCTCCTACCCAGCGCGCACAGGTCCCAGCAAACCAAACGCAGGGTCCCATCAGCTCTCAAATGGTCCCTGGCACATCCCGAGCGCGCACACGGACCCTAGCGACTAAGCACGGGGTCCCAGCATCCCTCCAAATGGTACCTGGCTCATCCCCAGCGTTGGCACGGGACCCAGCGACCCCGCAAGGGGTCCCAGCGGCTCGCCGAATGGTCTCTGGCACCTCCCAAGTGCGCAAGACAGGGCCCATGTACCCCCAAGACGGGGTCTCAGTGGCTCGCCGAATGGTCCCTGGCACCTTACTAGCACGCCAAGACGATTCCCAGCGACCCCTGCATGGGTCCCAGAGGGCTCGCCACATGGTCCCTGGCTCCTACCCAGCGGGCACAGGTCCCAGCAAACCAAGCGCTGGGTCCCTTCAGCTCTCAAATGGTCCCTGGCACATCCCCTGCACACGGGCCCTAGCGATTTCTAGCGGGATCCCAGCTGCTCACCAAATGTTACCTGGCTCCTCCCCAGTGCGCAAGATTGGCTCTGCGACCCCCGCTGGGTCCCAGTGGCTCGCTAAATTGTCCCTGGTTTCTTACCCAGTGCGCGCACAGGGCCCAGCAACCACGAGAAGGGTCCCAGCAGCTCACAAATGGTCCCTGGCACTTCCCCAGCGTGCACACAGGGTCCAGCAACCACGCGCGGTGTCCCAGCAGCTCGCAAATGATCCCTGGCACATCCCCAGCCCAAGACAGGGTCCAGCAACCACGCTGGGTCCCAGCTGGCTCGCCAGTTCATCCCTGGCACCTACCCAGCGTGCGCTCAGGCCCCAGTGACTTCGCGCCTGGTCCCAGCGGCTCACCAAACGGTCCCTGGCTCCTACCTAGCGCGCACAGGGCCCAGTGACTTCGCCTGGGGTCCCTCACCAAATGGTCGTTAGCCCCTCCCCAGCGCAACCACGGGACCCAATGACTTCCCTGGGTCCCAGCAGCTTGCCAAAATGGTCCCTGGCCCCACCCTGAAGTTCACGACTGGGCCCAGCGACCTCGCGCAGGGTCCCAGAGGCTCGCCAAATGGTCCATAGCACATCCCCAGCACGCACGGTCCCCAGCGACATCGCACGGGTTCCCAGTGGCTTGTCAAATGCTCCCTGGCCCATCCCCAGCGCACGCCTGAGGCCCAGCGACTTTGCACAGGGTCCCAGAGGCTCGCCAAATGTCACCTGGCTCCGTCCCAGCGTGTGCACGGGGCCCAACGACACCGCGCGGGGTCCCAGCGGCTTGCCAAATGGTCCCTGGCACATCCCCAGTGCGCGCATGGGACCCAGTGTCTTTACGTTGGGTCCCAGCAGCTCGCAAATGGTCCCTGGAACATCTGCAGTGCGCGCACAAGCCCCAGCGACTTTGCGCGGGGTCCCAGCGGCTTGCCAAATCGTCCGTGTTCCCTCCCCAGCGTGCCCACGGGGCCCAGCAACCACACGCAGGCTCCCAGCGGCTTGACAAATGGTCCCTGGCACATCCCCAGCGCCCTCATGGGCCCCAGCGACTTTGCGAGGGGTCCCAGCGGCTAGCCGAATGGTACCTGGCTCCTCCCCAGCGAGCGCATGGGGAGCAGCGACCCCGCGCGGGATCCCAGCGGCTCGCCAATTCATCCCTGGCACCTACCCAGCGTGCGCCAGGCCCCAGTGACTTCGCCGCCTGGTCCCAGCGGCTCACCAAACGGTCCCTGGCTCTACCTAGCGCCAAGACGGGGCCCAGTGACTCGCCCGGGGTCCTCGCCAAATTGTCCCTAGACCCTCCCAAGCGCAACCACGGGGCCCAGTGACTTCACGCGTGGTCCCAGCAGCTTGCCAAATGGTCCCTGGCCCCTCCCCAGTGTGCACACGGAGACCAGCGACCCCGCGTGGGTTTCCTGCGGCTCGCCAAATGGTCCCTGGCACCTCCCCAGCACGCACACGGGCCCAGCGACCTCACGCAGGGTCCCAGAGGTTCGCCAAATGGTCCCTAGCACCTCCACAGCATGCACACGGGCACAGCGACCTCGGCAGGGTCCCAGAGTTCGCCAAATGGTCCCCCCACAGCATGCACACGGGGCCCATGCAGGGTCCCAGAGGTTCGCCAAATGGTCCCTAGCACATCCCCAGCACACACTCGACGGGTTCCCATTGGCTTGCCAAATGGTCCTGGCCCCCTGCTCGCGACGGGCCCCAGTGAATTCACACGTGGTCCAAGCTGCTCACCAAATGGTACCTGGCTCCTCCCCAGCGCACTCCCCGGGCCCCTGCGACCACGCGGGTCCCAGCGGCTGGCAAAATGATCCCTGGCACCTCCTTAGTGATCGCACAAGCCCCAGCGACACCTTGGCGCATGGTCACAGGGGCTCGCTAAATGATCCCTGGCTCCTCCCTCAGCGATCGACGGGCCCAAGCGACCGCGCAGGGTCCCAGCGGCTTGTCAAATGCTCCCTGGCCCTTCCTTCCCCAGCGCCCGAGGCCCAGCGACTTTGGCGCAGGGTCCCATCGGCTCGCCAAATGTCACCTGGCTCCGCCCCAGCGCAACCACGGGCCCCAGCGACTTCACGCTGAGTCCCAGCAGCTTGCCAAATGGGGCCCTGGCCCCTCCCGAGTTCAAGCAAGACAGGCCCCAGCAACCCCGCAAGCAGGTTCCAGCGGCTTACCAAATGGATCCAGGCACCTCCCCATCATGCGCATTGGGACCAGCGACCCCAAGACGTGGTCCCAGCGGTTCTCCAAATGGTCCCTGGTACCTCCCAAGCGCACACGACTGGGCCCAGTGACCTCGCTGTTGTCCCAGAGGCTCGCCAAATGGTCCCTGGCACCTCCCCAGCTGCACGGGCCCCAGCGATCTCGTGCAGGTTCCCCGGAAGCTCGCCAAATGGTCCCTGACATCCCCAGCGGGCGAAGCGCCCCATCGACTTTTGGCGCTGGGTCCCAGCTGCTCGGCAAATGGTCGCTGGCACATCCCCAGCAAGACGGAGCCCAGCGAACCGGAGTGGGGGGACCCAGCGGCTCACCAAATGGTCCTGGTACCTCCCAAGCACACGACTGTGCCCAGTGACCTCGCCAAGAGTGTCCCAGAGGCTAGCCAAATTGTCCCTGGCAACCCCAGCTGCATGCATGGGCCCAGTGACCCCCAAGGCTGGGTCCCAGCGGCTCGCCAAATGGTCCCTGGCACATCCCCTGCCGCATGGGCCCCAGCTTATTTGTAGAAGGGGTCCCAGCGACTCACCAAATGGTACCTGGCTCCTGCCCCTGGCGCCCACGGGCCCCAGCGACCTCGCCAAGAAGGTCCCAGAGGCTCACAAAATAGTCTCTGGCTCGCACTCCAGTGCACGCACAGGGCACAGCAACCACGCGCGGGGTTCCAGTGGCTTGCCGAATGGTCCATGGCACCTCCCCAACGCGCGCATGGGGCCCAGTGACCACGCACGGGGTTCCCAGCAGCCAGCCAAATAATCCCTGGCACCTCCCCAGCATGGGCACCGGCCCCAGAGACCCCGTGTGTGGTCCGAGCGGCTCGCAAAATCGTCCCTGGCACCTCCCCAGCGATTGCACGGGCACCAGCGGCTTCGCGCAGGGTCCCAGAGGCTCGCCAAATGGTCCCTGGCACATACCCAGCGCTCGCGCGGGGCCCAGCGACCACGCGCGGGGTCCCAGCGGCTAGCCAAATTGTCCCTGTCACCTCACCAGTGCATGCATGGGGCCCAGCGACCCCGAGCTGGTTCCCAGCGGCTCGCCAAATGGTCCCTGGTACCTGCCCAGCGCACGCACTCAGCCCAGCGACCCCGCGCGAGGTCCCAGAGGCTCGCCAAATGGTCCCTGGCACATACCCATTGCGCCAAGACGGGCACAGCGACTCCCGAGCGGGGGCCCCAGTGGCTCGCACAATGGTCCCTGGTACCTCCCAAGCACACGACAGGGCCCAGTGACCTCGCAAGAGTGACCCAGAGGTTTCGCCAAATGGTCCCTGGGACATCCCCAGGGCGCGGACGGGCCCCAGCAACTTCGAGCGGGTCCCAGGGGCCCCCAAAAAGGTCGCTGGCACCTCCCTAGCACGCACACGGGCCCAGAGACCATTTGCGGGGTCCCAGAGGCTCGCCAAATGGTCCCTGTCACCTCCCCAGCAATCGCACGTTCCCAGCGAGATTGGCAAGAAGGTCCCAGAGGTTCGCCAAACTGTCCCTGGCACCTCCCCAACGACGCATGGGCACAGTGACCCCTTGCGCGGGTCCCAGCAGCTCGTGAAATTGTCCCTGGCACCTCCCCAGCAGCTGCGTGCATCGGCCCCAGCGATCTCGTGCAGGTTCCCAGCGGCTCGCCAAATGGTACCTGACACCTCTCAACCAAGGCATGAGGCCCAGCGATCCCCGCCTGGGACCCAGCAGCTCGCCAAATGGTCCCTGGCACCTTACCAGCATGCGATGGGGCCACAGCAACCCAAAGCGGGTCCCAGCTGCCTCGCCAAATGGTCCCTGGATCATCCCCAGCGAAAGACGGGCCCAGCTACCCTGCCAGCATGTCCCAGCGGCTTGCAAATGGTCCCTTGAACCTCCCCAGCACGCCAAGATGGGGCCCAGCGACCCCGCTGCCTGTCCCACTGGCTCGCCAAATGTTCCCTGTCACCTTACCAGCACAAGACAGGCCCCAGCGACCCTGTGCAGGGGCCCAGCGGTTCGCCAAATGGTCCCTGGCTCCTACTCAGTGCGCCAAGACAGGGCCCAGCAACCACGCGTGGGGTCCCAGCGGCTCGCAAATGGTCCCTGGCACATCCCCAGCGCGGGCACTTGACCCAGCGACCACACGCGTGGTCCCAGCGGCTAGCCAAATGGTCCCTGGCACATCCCCAGAGCGCGCACGCGGCCCAGTGACCTCGCGTGGGGTCTCAGTGGCTCTGCAAATGGTCCCTGGTACCTATCCAGGGGAAGCACTACGCCCAGCGACCCCACGCTGGGTCCGAGCGGCTCGACAAATTGTCCCTGGCACCTCCCCAGCACGCGCACCGTCCCCAGCGACTTCTCATAGGGTTCCAGCAGTTCGCCAAATGGAACCTAGAACCTCCCAAGCGCACTCACTGGGCCCAGCGACCCCACGCGGGGTCACAGCGGCTCGCCAAATGGTCTCATGCACCTCCCCAGCATGCTCACTGGTACCAGCGACCCGGCGCGGGGTCCCAGCGGCTCGCAAAATGGTCCCTGGCACCTCCTCAGCGTGCACACGGGCCCCAGGTACCAAGCGTAGATACCCAGCGGCTCCCCAAAAGGTCGCTGGCACCTCCCTAGCACGCACATGGGGCCCAGAGACCACGTGCGGGGTCCCAGTGGCTCGCCTAATGGTCCCTGGCACCTCACAAGCACTCGCATGGGTCCCAGCGACCCCGCATGGGGTCCCAGCGGCTCGTCAAATGGTCCCTGGTTCCTCCCCAGCGTGCGCTGGGGCCCAGCGACTTCGCTGGGGTCCCAGCAGCAATGGACCAAATGGACCCTGGCCCTCCCAAAAAACCAAGCGGGGCCCAAAACCCCAAAAGTGATTTCTTGAGATTCTTGGGTCCAAGAAAAATGCTGAGTTATACCAGCTCACAATAAAAAAATGGTCCCTTGCACTACTAAAAGTGATTTCTTGAGATTCTTATAAGAAGAAGAATTCTCTTGTAACAAGAAAAATGCTGAGTTATACCAGCTGCACAATAAAAAAAAAATCTTAATTTCTCTTGGTGTAAGAATTCTACTAAAAGTGATTTCTTGAGATTCTTATAAGAAGAAGAATTCTCTTGTAACAAGAAAAAATGCTGAGTTATACCAGCTGCACAATAAAAAAAATCTTAATTTCTCTTGGTGTAAGAATTCTACTAAAAGTGATTTCTTGAGATTCTTATAAGAAGAAGAATTCTCTTGTAACAAGAAAAAATGCTGAGTTATACCAGCTGCACAATAAAAAAAACAGTACCTTCATTTCTAGGTTATACATCAAACTGAATAATTTTATGTGCAAATGTCGAGGCGTTAAAAATTAAAGGAATGCATTTTAGTTAAGTTAGTGAGTTAGTTAAGTGAAACAGAAAAAAACAGATAAACACTGGTTCAAAAACCATTTATTTTTAACTTTTAAAACACAACAAATAGCCATGTGCACAGAGCAAAACATACAAATAAGAAGTTTAAAGGTACATAAATGTGAGAAATCCCCCTAAAGCAGACAAATGTTTAAAGCAAAACAAATCAGATCAATGTTTTAACAGAGTCTACGGCCATTGTCCATGCCCCCTCCCTGGCACCATGGATCTGGAGAGCTCCACATGTATAAGAAAGGCACCTATCCAATGAGGCCAGGGAAAGGAATATGGAGGCTACCAACAGAGCGCCACCATTCATTTGGCCGCCGTGAGACCTGCCGAACAAATCCGTTTCTTTTGTATAGATGAGTCATCATCTAACAATAACACTGAGAGAGAAAGGGATTTCTCTGTCAAGAATAGTAGAAAAAGTAGCAGAAACCTGCTCCAAAATATAGCCTCAGGACACTCCCATAACACATGTAGAAAGGTGCCCTGAAACCCTAGGGACACAGCTCACACAAAGGGAGTGGGTAAATGTTATTGTAATAGAACGCAGAGATGGCCAGATGCTACCCCCAAGCACTTCAACTGTTTGACGATCGGTACATTTAAAGGTATATCGTACTCTATCATTGGATTATATAAAGACATTTTATAGTTTTAGTTTTTTTAAACAGAGTGTTTGCATCGTCTTGCATGGAATAAATAAACGTATGTAAATTTAAAATACATAAAAATGTCTGATATACTGTAGTACCAACACATGCTAATGGAACATAATGGAACACAGTTTTACTTTAACGCCCATTCAGTTATTTTGCCTATCAAATCGTAATGTATGGGAATTAGCATTTCATTTTTAACACAGCATATGTTGTACACACTGTGGTCCAATAACTGATTTGCAGAAACAACCTCAAACCCACTTGGAAGGTCAGGATTCTCTACAACATAGCATTGCCTTTCTTCATCAAATGAAACTGTGTCATACAACTGTAATGCAAAATATATATGTGAATTTGTAATCCAAATATACCTTATCTTTCCAAACAAAGGTAGAAAATTACATTCTGGTGACGTGCCACTAGTTACAATAGCCTTTTCACAACAATACTTAACCCCATTAATTTTAACCCAATTAGCAGTATAAATTGTGTCACTGTTTTCAATGTTAAATGCTGTCATTCTTTCTTCTGCCAAATTTCTTTCTTAGCCATTTACCACTTTGCAACTACCAACTTCTCTTTCATTTGAAAATAAGGGGTGCTGTTTTGAAAGACTTTCACACAGCTCTTTCTTCTGGTTACGTTCTGCCAAAGATTTACATATATTAATATGATTTTGTTGTTTTGCAAGACGTTTAAAGTAAGAATGTTTGCCTTCAAATCGCATACACCAAACATGAACTAGAGGACCAAATTCAGATATCAGCTTTGGAATATGAAGAAGATAATGTTGTTTTGGTATAATACTTAGATGAGGGAACAGCTGTTTAAAATGTTTAAGATGCTATTTAATTAACACACGAAGACATGCTAATGTTGTGACACACACACATGGACTGAAAGCAATATGGGTTATTTCCACAAGTTCCTTTATGAATGTATAGTGTGGATCATCAGAAATACAAAGCTCGTTTAATATAAGTAATAAATGTTTCAGTAAAGTCCACATTTCATCTGCATTTTGTTTAAGCTTGTTATCCTCACTGTCTAAGCAATTTGATTGAAGCATTTGTGGTTTGCTTTTCATGCATGCGTAACCATAATCAAAATGTTTAACTTTTAAATTAAACTCATCTAACCTAAATTTTGCAGCATTATGTATCCAAAACTTTAAACATTCTTTTACTTCATATTGTGCGACACCCTCAAGAATAACATGCATGATATCTTCAGGAAGCATTGATGTAACATTAAAATAAGGGAAATTTGTTAATTCACTTCTTGATTGATGCCATATACTGTGCATAAAACATTTCTCAGATCATCTGTTGCTGCACGTTCTATCTCAGCTATTCTAACTTCATGCATTTCACGGCAATATGTAACAAAATCAGAATCTATAAAGTGGTTTTGCATCCTATCAAAAGTACATTCACAGTGCCTGCATTTCTGAAATGCAAAGCCAACTCCTTCCTTAAATCCACCCACTTCATGAGCAGCCAACGTATCTCCACTAAAGGAAATAGCTGCACCATGGACAACTCTACCATGCATTTCAACTCCATTTGAAAGTTCTGTCAGATTTGCTTGGATTTCTTTTAAAACTCTGTCAATGCCATATTTCTTTTTATCTTGTGATTTTATAATAGCCAATAATCGTATTGCCTCCAATTTAGATCTGTATCTTACATTAATGTTTCCTAGAGTGTAATAAAACATTCCGAGCTTGTGCTTACCAGCTTTATTTCCAATTGGATTGTCAACTTCAGCTTCATCATAATATAGCAATATTTGTAAACCTGTTTGATGTTCCACAAAAAGGGGATGAGATCTGAATATATGCCCATCACACATATTACTAAGCACAGACGGATCAGCATATAGTGGAGGGGACAAAATCATGTCGCAGATTGGCTTACTAGATAAAAGTTGTTTTAAACTGTCCAACAGTGAAATGTAAATGAATGTGTCATCCACCATGGTCATCTGCCTTTTGTGGTTTTTCTTCTTATGTCCAATTCTGTGCCCTAGAACTACTTCTTTGGGTTCCTTCAAATGCAAAATACAAAGAAACCAAATCACTATTGTATTATATGTATATGTATATATGTGTGTGTGTGTGTGTGTGTGTGACTGCATTTGTATGGGGTGCCATGTGTAAAAAAAAAAAAAAAGTTCATATTTTAACTTTTTTCCAGATTTAACCTTAAATATTTAACTAAATGTTACATATTTGTAGAGAATTCACAATTAGTTAAATATTTATTTGTAAATGGTTACTGGTAAATAAAAATACCATACTTTTTGCCAGCTGTTACAACATTATGTAAGTAATAAGACAAGTTTTAATTGTATTTGAAATAATAACAGACTAACATTGCATTTAAAATATACTTTATTAGTGTTAAAGAACACAAATACATTTTTTTTAAAGAATAAACTTTCAAATGTGGAAAATAAATATTTTAGATAAATAAATATTTTGTTGTACTAAAATGCACTACCAATTGATTAAACTTTTAAAATGATGCATGCATTTTAAGAAAGATCTGTACTTTACTTACAACATAACTGAAGTGGTTTCTAGCATATCTGTCAAGCTTAAATCGTGTATTAATGCCATCAAAAACGTCTTCCTTCATTAGATCGTCACCAATGAAACTGGGATCTATGTCCTGCTCCTGAAGTTGATTGCGTACACCTTCCAAAATTCTTCTACGGTAGTTTTCCATCAGCCCTTCTGTTGCATGGACAACGGAATCCACAGTTTTCTAAATAACACAAGCGTTACATTGTATAATTACAGTTTATTTAACCAGGTACTGTATTACATTTCCACAACTTTCGCTCAGCTTCACACTCTAAATTAGATAATTTGGGGTGTATATCGAAATCGACAATAAACATAAACTCTACAATTACCTTTTGTTATATAATTCCCTCTACAATGCATCATAATAATAATAATAATAATAATAATAATAATAATAATAATAATAATAATAATAATAATATGCAGTTTTAACTAGCTCTGCTTTATAAATTGGAAAAAAAAAAAAAAGCATTCAAAATATAATCTTCTGATGGATATCATTCATGAGTTTTGCCAAACAAAGAATGCATAGGCCTACATTAAAAATAATAATAATAATAATAATAATAATAATAATAATAATAATAATAATAATAACGGTTAAACTACAAACAGATCTTCCAAGTATCACAAAGCATAAGGGTGATACACTACATTAGACAGTGTATCAGTAGGTGTAACATTTACCGACATCAGATCAGTAATCGGCTAGTATGTAACTTTTTTAAAAACTTTGGCAAAGGGTTCACTGATATTACAGCTGACAATATATCATTGCAAGGAAATGCATTTCATTCATAAGTTTGTGTAAGTAGCTAACAGTCAAAACAAACAAAACAATAACAATGAAAAGTCTTACCTGTGTTAGTAAATTCTGTTCCTTTAACGAGAGCATATACAAAGCTGCAGACTCCTTTCTTCGTCCATTTCGTCGTGGGATCATCGACTACGACTGGACCACTAATAGTAGCATTGATATTACCGTACTCATCGGCTGTGGTCGTAATTTCCCTATCTCCCTCTGTACTTGTGCCTTGGCAATCAGTAGTCGGTGGTGGTCCCCCTGTTCGGTACAACTGGGCATGACATTTAGTTACATGCCTGTAAAAGCTGTCATACTTATCGTACGTTTTGGGGCATTGGTTTATATTACAGGTAATATGAAAATTTGGTTCATTTGAGTGTATATTATTTATATGACCCAATAGCACTTTCAGTGTCAAAGCAATGAAAATATGACAAATTAAACATCGCCAAGTCAGTCGATGGTTTTCCATTTTGCCTCTTGAAGAAGTGTCGTGAGGGATGCTCAGGACAGGTTCACGCGCATACTTCTAAGCGCGCCAAGCACGAGCAAGAATTCTGAAGAGGAGACATAAGAACATAAGAACATAAGAAAGTTTACAAACGAGAGGAGGCCATTCAGCCCATCTTGCTCGTTTGGTTGTTAGTAGCTTATTGATCCCAGAATCTCATCAAGCAGCTTCTTGAAGGATCCCAGGGTGTCAGCTTCAACAACATTACTGGGGAGTTGGTTCCAGACCCTCACAATTCTCTGTGTAAAAAAGTGCCTCCTATTTTCTGTTCTGAATGCCCCTTTATCTAATCTCCATTTATGACCCCTGGTCCTTTTTTCTTTTTTCAAGTCAAAGAAGTCCCCCGGGTTGACATTGTCTATACCTTTTAGGATTTTGAATGTTTGAATCAGATCGCCGCGTAGTCTTCTTTGTTCAAGACTGAATAGATTCAATTCTTTTAGCCTGTCTGCATACGACATGCCTTTTAAACCGGGATAATTCTGGTTGCTCTTCTTTGCACTCTTTCTAGAGCAGCAATATCCTTTTTTAACGAGGTGACCAGAACTGAACACAATATTCTAGGTGAGGTCTTACTAATGCATTGTAGAGTTTTAACATTACTTCCCTTGATTTAAATTCAACACTTCTCACAATATATCCAAGCATCTTGTTAGCCTTTTTTTATAGCTTCCCACATTGTCTAGATGAAGACATTTCTGAGTCAACATAAACTCCTAGGTCTTTTTCATAGTTTCCTTCTTCAATTTCACTATCTCCCATATGATATTTATAATGAACATTTTTATTGCCCGCATGCAATACTTTACACTTTTCTCTATTAAATTTCATTTGCCATGTGTCTGCCCAATTTTGAATGCGGTCTAGATCATTTTGAATGACCTTTGCTGCTTCAACAGTGTCTGCCACTCCTCCTATTTTTGTGTCGTCTGCAAATTTAACGAGTTTGCTTACTATATCAGAGTCTAAATCATTAATGTAGATTAGGAATAGCAGAGGACCTAATACTGATCCCTGTGGTACACCACTGGTTACCTCACTCCATTTTGAGGTTTCTCCTCTAATCAGTACTTTCTGTTTTCTACCTGTTAACCACTCCCTAATCCATGTGCATGCATTTCCTTGAATCCTGCGTTCAGTTTGAGAATTAATCTTTTATGCGGGACTTTGTCAAAAGCTTTCTGGAAATCTAAATAGACCATGTCGTATGCTTTGCAGTTGTCCATTTTCAATGTTGCATCCTCAAAAAAGTCAAGTAGGTTAGTTAGACATGATCTCCTTTCCTAAAACCATGCTGGCTGTCACCCAGGATATTGTTACCATATAGGTAATTTTCCATTTTGGATCTTATTATAGTTTCCATAAGTTTACATATAATAGAAGTCAGGCTTATTGGTCTGTAGTTACCTGGTTCAGTTTTGTCTCCCTTTTTGTGGATCGGTATTACGTTTGCTATTTTCCAGTCTGTCGGTACAACCCCTGTGTCAAGAGACTGTTGCATGATCTTGGTTAGCGGCTTGTAAATAACTTCTTTCATTTCTTTGAGTACTATTGGGAGGATCTCATCCGCCCAGGGATTTGTTTATTTTAAGAGCTCCTAGTCCCTTTAACACTTCTGCCTCTGTTATGCTAAAGTTATTTAAAACTGGATAGGAACAGGTCGACATGTGGGGCATGTTGTCCGTGTCCTCCTTTGTAAAAATCTGTGAAAAGTAATCATTTAATATATTTGCTATTTTTTTTTCTTCATCTATGATTTTGCCATTTGTGTCTCTTAGACATTTAACCTCCTCTTTGAATGTTCTCTTGCTGTTATAATATTGGAAAAACATTTTGAATTGGTTTTAGCCCCTTAGCAATATTGATTTCTATCTCTCTCTTGGCCTTTCTAACTTCCTTTTTGACTTGTGTTTGCAGTTCCAAGTACTCTTTCTGTGTGCTTTGTTTTTGGTCCCTTTTAAACGCTCTGTAAAGTGCCTTTTTTTCGCTGAATATTTTTTTTAATTGATCTATTAAACCATTTTGGCCATTTTGTTTTAGATTTAGATTTGTCTACTTTTGGGATGTAATTGTTTTGTGACTCTAGTACTACAGTTTTAAAAGACAGCCACCCTTTTCTGTGGATGTTTTCTCTATTTTACTCAATCTACTTCTGTTAGTCTCCGTTTCATACCTTCATAGTTTGCTTTTCTAAAATTGTAAACCTTAGCTTTAGTCATTACTTTTGGGGTTTTAAAAATATTTCAAATGAGACCATGTTGTGGTCTGAGTTTGCCAATGGCTCTCTGACCTCTGTTTTAGTTATTCTGTCTTCATTATTTGAAAAGACTAAATCAAGGCATGCCTCCCCTCTAGTCGGTGCCTTGACAAATTGCGTTAGGAAGCAGTCATTTGTCATTTCCACCATTTCAATTTCGTCCGTCGTGCCCCCATTGGGTTTTCCCATTTTATACAGGGGAAGTTGAAATCCCCCATTAGTATGGCTTCTCCTTTTCTACACGCATTTCTAATGTCATTGTACAACAGATTATTTTGCTCAGCGTCTGAATTTGGCGGTCTATAGCATGCTCCTATTATTATGCCCTTTGAATTTGTGTCCATTATTCTGACCCATATTGATTCTGCATTGTTTTCTTTGTCCTGATTTAACACCTGGGCTTCAAGGCTATTTCTTATGTATAGCGCTACCCCTCCGCCTCTTCTGTCCTGCCTGTCTTTCCTATACAGTGTGTACCCACTAATATTATATTCGTCTCCATCACTCTCAGACAACCAAGTTTCTGTAACACCTATCACATCGTAGTTACTTGTTAGTGCAGTAGCTTCAAGTTCTAACATTTTGTTTCTGAGACTTCTAGCATTAAGATAAATACATTTAATAGTGGTCTTACCTGAGTTGTTGCCCTTGTTTTGATGTAGTCTCCCTTCTGTTTTTTTGTTTCTCCCCCTTCCTTTCTAGTTTAAATGCTTCTGTACCGCCTGAAGGATCCTTTCTCGAGTAGATTGGTTCCCTTTCTGTTTAAGTGCAGTCCGTCCCACCTGTATAGATAGTCCTTGTTGTAGAAAGTGCTCCAATGTTCAAGAAAGGTGAAGCCTTCCTGTGTGCACCATGATTTCAGCCATGCATTTTGATTTTGTATTTCCAGCTGTCCATATGGTCCTTTGCAAAGGCGCCGGCAGTATCCCAGAAAATACCACAGTTTTGGTCTTGTCTTTTAATTTCCTTCCTAGCTCTCTGAATTTGTTCTGCAGGGATCTTGGCCTGTCTCTTCCAATGTTGTTTGTACCAATGTGGACGACTACTACCGGGTCATCTCCAGTTCGTTCTAGGAGCCTGTCCACGTTCTCAGTGATGTGCTTGACAGAGGCTCCTGGAAGGCAGCACACTGTTGTAGTAAGGGGTCCAAACTGCGAACTGAACTTGCTGTGTTTCTCAGTATGGAGTCCCCAACAATCATGACCTCCCTTCTTTTTGCTGGCTGGTCAGCACTGTTTATAGGGTCCTGGGTGTTGTTTCTTTCATTCTCTTGATGTTGGTTTTGGTCATCTAAATGTTGAAGTGGCTCAAATGTGTTGGATGTCTGGATTTCTGGTGGTTGTGTTTTGAAGTTTCTTTTTTTTCCTGCTTCTGCCTATTTGAACCCAGCTGTTTCGACTCTCTTCCATCTCCCTGGTGGCTTTCAGTCTGCTAGGGGTGCAGACTTCCATGAATTGTGGGTGTGTCAGCTCCTCAAGCTCCTGTTGCTGTCTCATTTCCTCCATCTCCTTTTCTAGCAGGCTTAATCGCTGAAGCAAGTCCTGGATGGTGCGGCACTTTACACAAACTTGGTTGAGCTCAGTTGGGTTTTCTCGGATTTCCCACATCATGCAGTTGTCACAGATTACTGGCTTGAAGACCATTTTTTTGTTTAGTGTAGCTTCTGCAGCTGTCAACCTGCTTTCAAACTGCTTCTAACTGCGCTGTACTTGTCCACGACTGTACTTCTCCCACGATGTCGCTTCCACACGCTGTCGCTAGTTTTGTTTTGTTTTTTTTGACAAAAGCAAAGGTAACCAACGAAGATGGTTGACCCACGATCAGCGGTTAAGAGAATGTCGACTGATACTCTTCAAAACTGGGTTACTCAAACTGCTGTCAATATTTCTCTCCCAAAAAACGAAGACGACCCTAGGGTAATTGCAGACCTTATTGGGGGTAAGTAACTTCCAACGCATGCTTGAATTAGCTTTCGAAAAATTTACTGCACACAGATAATTAACGTTAGCACATACACTTGAAGATCACCCTTAGGCATAGTTGGGTTTAGATATTATGTTATTTATGTTATTTAAGCGTTAATGAGAAGGGGTAAGGGCATCTGCAAAGAAAATAAATACTATTACTACTACTAAATAATAATAATAATGAGAAGCGGGAGATCCTTACTGACAAGAAGCCTGTATCTGACAGGCATAAGCTATCTGAGGGCATTTGGACTGACACATTAACACTATAATAAACCTATTTCGTGAAAACAGTACGAGCGTTATTATTGTTGTGAGTTAACTAAATATACTTACAAATAGTGTATTTGGTTGCTGTGTCATTACACAGGGTACATATTGGAACATCCAGTTCAAACTCAGAATTCCATAACGACATGTAAGGTCTACACAGTACTCTTTACAATACTTAATACTTAAACTTATTACTTTACAACACTTACTGAAACTTAATACTTTACAACTGACATATATGTGGTAGGCATACATTTTAGGATTAATATGCATCTTAAACTTTGTTTAGTACTGTACTCAAGTTTAAAAATAATGATTGTTTATTTTATAATGCATTGAAATCCTTTGTTTCAGCTGCTGAGATTGATGGGTCAGATTTTGTATCACTAAATGAACCTGAAATAGCAGATTTAATTCCAGTTAAAACTCCAAGATTCTTCCACCTCAGAAAATATCTCATTACACTACTGAATTACTTGGTAAGATATATTTGTAAAAATGCTAATTTATGCAACATGATATTATGTTTTAAAATACAATAAATTAAAGGTATGTTTATTGAATATAAGTGTTTTTTTTGTTTGTTTGTTTTTGTTTTTTAAGAATCCCACTCAAAATAACACACCTTTAGGATCAACATCAAAGAAACAAGAAATAACCAAAGATGGGCCCTGCTTATCTTCAGCTGCGTACACCTTGACTGAAATCACAGTGGCTGAAAAAGTTAAGAAGCCACAGTGTTTTGCACAGACTGCAGTTCAACCTTATTATCCCGTTCTATGGTTACCTGCACTGGAAGAAAAGCAAAGGAACTAATAAGAGAAAAAGACATTGTTTATGGGTGTGTGCAACAAGTTGCAAACATGTTTCACATTGCAAGAGCCATCAATCTGAAGAATACCCCATCATTACACGACGTTGAAGAAATGGCCAAGCGCTTTGTGAAAAAAATATCCATGTACTGCAGACGAAAAAGAAGATGCAAATGGAAATAACTATGCAAGTATTTTTAATTCAAAACATTTTCTTAAGGAATTAAATTATGCTAATGCCACATATCCTAAAGTATTGTAAAACAGTGTATTGTCACCTTGTTTAAATCAGTTGTATTTTGCCTTGCCTTCAGATGATTTATGGTCATTTTGATCTGCCAACATGGTCTTACTCGTAAAAATGTTAATTCAGAAATTTCTTCAAAAGTGTTTTATACAGGACTGTATAACTGTGGTAACATTTTCTGACTTGTAACCTCCAAACTCCACTTAAATAGTTGGGCCTGCTTACAGTTTTTAAGTAATTTAAGTAATATGGTCAACTCTAAGTTAAGAATGGTAAAGAACGTTATTTTGATGTTAGTATTTTTTTTTATTTTTTTTTTTGAAACTACAAAAACATGCCAAGTCACTTTTAAACATGTTGCTGTTATAATGTTTTGCTAGAGAGCAGGCTGCATCTGCGGGTTATTATTATTATTATTATTATTATTATTATTATTATTATTATTATTATTTTAATAGTACAGTGTCTTGGATAAAATGCGAAGAAAGGTCTACAACATGAGGTATGAAAACAAAAAGGCTCAAACAGCCAAACCAGGCCAGAAAAGGAAAACATATGTAGAACATTCTTCAACAAAGGTAGGGTTGAAGAGTATCACCAAGAAAAAAAAAAAAATACATACATGAAGATTTACAAAGCATTCTAACTGCAAATAAAATGATAAAAACATATCACATTTTTTTTATGGTAGAAATTTACATCTAGAGTGACGATGAAAGTAGCATTTTCTTTTCTTTTTGAGATTCTGAAACAATATTCTACATTAAAACAATGTATGATCTCTACTGTTTTTCTTTACCTCAATGATGTAATTACATTTTCCACTTTTTATATATTTTTTATTTAGAAAACACAGCATACTTTGCATGAAGATGTTTCTGTGAAAATACAACCACAAAGTACAGAAGAAAATGACGGAGATTACGGTAAATAAGAGGCTGTATGTTGTTGCAGCAATCGAAAATTATAAGGGCTAGCAATTGAAAATGATACACTTGAATTTATGTAAGAACAAATTGCTTAATATAAAAATATATTTGTGAAATACAACCGTAAAGGTACCATGTAGTATAAAGCATGACTTACAATAGTAAACATAGATAATGTTTCTATACAAAGGTTATTCAAAACATCTCAAGTGTTCTTAGGATATATGTCCTATGCAAACTATTATTAAAATTATTGCATAATTTATATAGAGTAGTTTGTACTGATATTGATGTGTTTTAACTCTTCATATACTGTTGTTGCATGTTAATATTATTGATTATATTTTGTTTGCAACTGTATTTGTCTTACCAGTAAGACAAACAACCGCAGCACAGCTTCAGAAAAAGCTTAAAGATGAGCTGTTAAGGAAAAGTCCCCGTTATGAGGTTGTTAAGCAACTTCTTGACCTTGACTTTCCTGAACGGAAACACTTTATAAAGACTGTCAAAGGAGATGTTAGGCTCATATTGGAAAAGTATAGCTGCTTTCATCAGCCTAATCATGTAAGTATGAAAACACAACAAGATTGCATTTTAAAGATACATAGTATATATATATATATATATATATATATATATATATATATATATATATATAATCTACTCCTACTCTGACTGTGTATCGTGTGCTGGATTTTGCACTTGATTTTAGTTAAATTTGCTCTTATAGGACTAAAGGTATTGTATATTGTACTTGCTTTTATTGTACTATGCTTATTGTAATATATATCTTGTGACTGTAACAGTAAGGTGCCCTAGATAGGGACATAACAATATTTAGGCAATAATGCTTTTTTAAGAGTTACTTGGAAATGTATAACAGCTGGTTAACTTAATAAATGGTTAGAATATGTAATAACATCAATATGCATTCTTCCAGTTGCAGGATGAGATGAGCAGACATCTGCAAAAATCATTGGAAGGGTTAAAAGCAAAATGGTCAAATCGTCAAATGGTCCATGGTACCTCCCCAGCGAACGCACAGGGCCCAGCAACCAAGTGCAGGGTCCCAGCAGCTCGCAAATGGTCCCTGGCACATCTCAAGAGTGGGAACGGCGCCAGCAACTTTTGCAAGGGTTCCCAGCGGCTCGCCAAATGGTGTACCTGGCTCCGCCTGCGCACGTGACGGGGACCAGCTTAACACGCATGGGGTCCCAGCAGCAATAAATTGTCCCTGGTACCTGCCCAGCGACGCATTCCAGCCCAGTGACCCCACGGCGAGGCCCAGAGGCTCGCCAAATGGTCCCTGGCACCTTACCAGCGCACACGCATGTCCCAGCGGCTTGCAAATGGTTCCCGTTTCCCCAGCACGCCAAGATGGGGGCCCAGCGAGCCTAACGCGGGACCCAGCTGTTCGCCAAATGGTCCCTGGTTCACTAGTGCACGCACAGGGCCCAGCAACCACGCCGGGGGGTCCCAGCTCGCTCGCAAATGGTCCCTGGCTCATCCCCAGCACGGGCACGGATACAGCAATTCACACGCTGGTCCCAGCGGCTAGCCAATGGTCCCTGGCACATCCTCAGAGTGGGCGACGTAGGCCCATTGACTCACGCTGGGGTCTCAGTGGTTGCCAAATGGTCCCTGGTACCTATCCAGGGGAAGCACTACGCCCAGCGACCCCACGCTGGGTCCGCTGCTCGACAAATTGTCCCTGGCACCTCCCCAGCACGCGACACCGTCCCCAGCGACTTCTCATAGGGTTCCAGCGGTTCGCCAAATGGAACCTGGCACCTCCCAAGCGCACGACTGGGCCCAGCGACCTCACCGCCTGGTCCCACCGCTCGCTAAATGGTCTCATGCACCGCCCCCGGCATGCTCACTGGTACCAGCGACCCGGCGGGGGTCCAAGCTGCTCGCAAAATGGTCCCTGGCACCTCACAAGCACCGGTGATGGGTCCCAGCGACCCGTGTGGGGTCCCAGCGGCTCGTCAAATGGTCCCTGGTTCCTCCTCAGCGTGCGCGACAGGGCCCAGCGACTTCAAGGTCCCAGCAGCTTGCCAAATGGACCCTGGCCCCTCCTCAGCACGCCGCACGGGGCCCAACAACCCCAAGCAGGGTCCCAGCGGCTCGTCAAATGGTCCCCTGGCCACCCCAGCACATGCATCGGGTCCAGCGACCCCACGCTGGGTCCCAGCTGCTCGCCAATAATCCCCACCTCCCCAGTGCGAGACGGGCCCCAGAGACCCCGCCAACTGGGTCCGTGTGGAGTTGCCAAATGGTCCCTGCTTCCTCCCTTTCAGCGAACGACTGCGCCCAGCGACTTTACCGCCGGGTTCGAGTGGCTGGACAATGGTACCTGGCACCTACCAGCACGCTGCAAGACGGGCTCCAGCTACCCTCAAAAGGGGTCCCAGCGGCTCGCCAAATGATCCCTTGCCTTACCCAGCGCCACAAGACAGGGCCAGGCAACCACGCTGCAGGGGTTCCAGCAGCCTGCAAATGGTCCCTGGCACATCCCCAGAGTGGGCACGGGCCCCAGCAAATTAGCGAGGGTTCCCAGCAGCTCGCGCAAATGGTACATGGCTCCGCCCCCAAGACGAGTCGGGCCCTGCGACCACGCCAAGTGTCCCAGCGGCTCACAAATGGTACCTTGCCCGTCCCCCAGCGCACACTTGGGGTCCCAGCAGCTCGGCACATGGTCCCTGGAAAATTTGACAAGATGGGGCAAGACGCTCCAGCCACCCTGGGGGTCCCAGCGCACGCTTAAATGGTCCCTGGTACTCCAAGCCGCATCGCACTGGGCCTTCCAGCTGACTCCTGCAGTGTCCGGGAGGCTGCACATGGTCCCTTTCCTATCCCCAGTGCAGGCATCGGGCCCCAGCAACTTCGTGAGTGGTTCCCAGCTAGCTAGCCAAATGGTACCTGACAATCTTCCCAGGCGCTACAAGATGAGGCCCAGCGACCCTACCACGGGTGTCCCAGCAGCTCGCCAAATCGCCTCTGGCACCTCAACAGCTTATCGACAGCCCCAGCGACTTCGCTGCAGGGTCCCAGAGGTTTCAAATGGTCCTGGGCTGGCATACCCAGTGCTCGCCAGGGGCTCCAGCCGGACCTCCGCGCGGGGTCCCAGAGGGCTAGCCAAATTGTCCCTGGCACCTCCCCAGCTGGCAGGCATGGGGCCCAGCGATCCGGGAGCCGGGTCCCCGCGCTGTCACCAAATGTCCCTGGCACCTCCCCAGCGCCGTGCATGGGGCCCAGCGACCAGGAGGGGTCCCAGCAGCTCGCCAAATTGTCCCTGGTACCTGCCCAGTGCACACACTCGCCCAGCTACTCGATCTGGGATCCCAGAGCTCATAAATGGTCCCGGCACCTCCCAAGCGCGGGGGCCCCAGCGACCCAGCTGCGGGATCTCAGAGGCTCGCCAAATGGTCCCTGGCACATCCCCAGACGCTGCGACGGGCCCCCAGCGACTTTGGCGGGTCCCAGCGGCTCATAAATGGTCCCTGGCACCTTACCAGCGTCGCATTGGTGCCACATCAACCCCTGAGCAGGGTCCCAGCGGCTCTAAATAGTCCCTTGACCCTCCCCTAGCGCGGGCATCGGGCCCCAGCAACTGCGGAGGGGTCCCAGCATCTCGCCAAATGGTACCTGGCTCATCCCCAGCGCGGGCATGGGACCCAGCGACCCCGCAAGCATCGGGTTCCCAGTGGCTCGCCAAATGGTCCCTGGCACCTACCCAGCACGCGATAGACCCCAGCAACCCAGTGTGGTCCCAGCGGCTCACCAAATGGTCCCTAGCACCTCCCCGCCCGGCATGCGGGACCAGCAACCACGCTGGGTCACAGCGGATCACCAAACTGTCCCTGGCACATCCCCATCGCGCGCATCGGGCCCAGCAACACCACGGGTTCCCAGTGGTTCGCCAATGGACCCTGGTATATACCCAGGCACCTATCGGTCCCAGCGACTTCAGCGTGGGGTCCCAGCGTTGCCAAATGGTCCCTGGCACCTCCCCGCCACAGGTCCCAGTGTCCCCGGGGTCCCAGCGTCGCCAATCCATCCCTGGCAACTCCCCAGCGCAAGATGCACAGGTCCCAGGAGACCCTGCGGGGTCCCAGCTCAGCCAAATGGTCTCGGAACCCCAGCAGGCACACAGGCTACAGCGACCTCCCCAGCGCGCCAAACGTTCCTGGCACCACCCCAGGGCACGCACGTGGTCAGCGACCCCATGGGGAACCCAGCGGCTAGGTATTCCGTCCCTGGCGCCTCACAGCGGGGTCCCAGCGACTCCCACACGGGTCCCAGGTTTGCCAAATGGTCCCAGGCACCTCCCTGGCACGCACAGTCCCCAGCGACTTCGCGGGGTCCCAGGGGCTCTCCAAATGGTCCCTGCCACATCCCCCAGCACGCCCAGTCCCAAAGACCCTTCGCATCGGGTCCCAGCTGCCCGCCAAATGGTCCCTGGCTCATCCCCAGCTGGCTGGGGGCAACCCGTGGGTCCCAGCAACTCGCAAATGGTCCCAGTCATCCCAGTGCCAACGGGTCCCTGGCACGCGGGTCCCAGTGCTCGCAAAAGGACCCCAGTGCGCACATCGAGCCCAGCGACTTCGGGGGTCCCAGCAGCTTCGCCAACAGACCCTGGCCACTCCCCAGCACAATTATCGGGGCCCAGCGACCCCACATCGTGGGTCCGAAAGTGGCTGGACAAATGGTCCCTGTCACCTTACCACACCACAGGCAGGCCCCAGCTACCAGGGCGTAGAGTCCCAGGGCTCCCAAAAGGTCCCTGGCACATCCCCAGCACACGACGGGCCCAGAGACCCGAACTCAACCCAGAGGTCGCCAAATGGTCCCTGGCCACCCCCAGCGCATGCACGGGACTCAGAGACCCGCCACGGGTCCCAGTGGCTCGTCAAATGGTGCCTGGCTCCTCCACAGCTGTGCACAGGGCCCAGCAACCTGGGTCCCAACCTCGCAAATGGTCCCTGGCACATCTCCAGTGTGACGCGACAGGTCCCTGGCCTTTGCGCTGGGTCCCAGCTGCCAGCCGAATGGTCCCTGGCACATGCCCAGAGCGCATACCGGGTCCAGTGACCCTGCGCTGGGTCAGGTCCGTCGCCAAATGGTCCCTGGCTCCCCAGGGTCATGCACGGGCCCAGCGACACCAAGTGGGGGGGTCCCAGGGCCGCCAAATGGTGCCTGCACCTCCTAAGCGCAGGGTCCCGGCAAATGGTCCATGGTACCTCCCCAGCGAACGCACAGGCCCAGCAACCAAGCTGGGGTCCCAGCAGCTCAAATAGTCCCTGGCACATCTCAAGAGAGTGTGGGAACGGGCGCCAGCAACCGCATGGGTTCCCAGCGTTTCGCCAAATGGTACCTGCCTCCTCCCCGGGCGCGACGCACGGGCTCCACGGGGCCCAGCAGCTACCTGTCCAAGCCGCCAGGGTCCCAGCAGCTAGCCAAATAGACCCTGGCACATCCCAAGCACACACGCATCGGGCCCAGCGAACTTCGGCAAGCTGTCCCAGAGGCTCGCCAATGGTCCCTGTCATCTTTCCCAGCACAGGCAGGGGTTCCAGCGCTGGACCAAAGATCACTGGCTGACAAATGGTCGCTGTCACAGGCCCCAAAGCACAGGGGTGAGTCCCAGGCATCCCCAAAAGATTGGTGACATCCCCAGCACACGACCGGGGCCCAGAGACCCAACCCCTGGGTCCCAGGGCTCGCCAAATGGTCCTGGCCACATCCCCAGCACATGCACGGGCTCAGAGACCCAACACGGGGTCCCAGAGGCTGGCTCAAAGGCCTCCCTGGCCACCCCAGCAGCCAATGCACGGGGCTTCCAGAGACCAACACGGGGTCCCCATCACCTCGGAAATGGTGCCTGGCACTTCCAGTGCGGCACAGGTCTCGGGCTGAAATCTTTGCTGGGTCCCAGCACCACAAATGGTCCCTGGCTTCATCTCCATGCTGCCGCACTCCCCAGCGACTTTGCCGGGCAGGGTCCCAGTCCTTGGGTCGCCAAATGGTCCCCAGCACATCCTCAGCACGGAACGGGATCCCCAGCGACTTCTATGCTGGGGTCCCAGCTGCGGGACAAATGGTCTTGGCACCTCCTGTGCTCACACACAAGCCCCAGAGACCTCATGATTCTGAGCAGCTTGCCAATGGTCCCTGGCACCTCCCGGCACGACCCGGCCCCAGTGATCTCGTTGGGTCCCAGCGGCTCGCCAAATGGTCCCTGGCACCTTTACCAGCCCGCACAGGCCACATCAACCCTGAGCATGGTCCCACGGGCTCAACAAATAGTCCCTTGACCTCCCTAAGCGGGGCACTAGCCCCAGCAACTTTAGGGGTTCCCGCTCGCCAAATGCTACCCTGGCTCATCCCCAGCGCGCACAGGACATGGGAGGCACGGGGTCCCAGGCTCCCAAGTTGTCCCTGGTACCTACCCAGCACGTAATCAGCCCCAGCGACCCCATGTGGTCCGAGCAGCTGCCAAATGGTCCCTGGCACCTACCCAGCATGCTCACAGGACCAAGCAACCACGCGTTGGGTCCAACGGATCACCAAATTGTCCTAACACCTCCCCATCGCAGACGGGGGCCCCAGCAACACCACGCGGGGTCACAGCGAAGCTCGTCAAATGGACCCTGGCATATACCCAGCACACGCATCGGTCCCTGCGACATCGCGTGGGGTCCCAGCGGCTTGCCAAATGGTCCCTGGCTCCCGGCCGTGCCGCACGCATGGGTTCCAGCGTTGGGTCCCAGCGGCATGGAAAACTATCCCTGGGCGGCTCCCCAACGCACGAACTGGGCTCCCAGCGACCCGCATCGGGTCCCAGCTGCTCGACAAATGGTCTTGGGCACCTCCCAAGTGCTCACCACGGGCCCCAGAGAGACTCCGCTGATTCTGAGCAGCTTGCCAAATGGTCCCTGGCACCTCCCGCACGTGCCACGGGGCCCCAGTGACTTCTCGTTGGGTCCCAGCTGCTCGCCAATCCATCCCCTGGCACCTCCAGTGCGCCGGGCAGATGTGGGCCCAGGAGACCCTGCAGGGTCCCAACTGCTCGCCAATGGTCTCTGGCAACTCCCAGCATGCACACAGGCTGCCAGCGACCTTCGTGGGGTACCAGCGCTCGCCAAACGTCCCTGGCACCTCCCAGGGCACGCGACGGACACTCGCGACCCCATGTGGGGACCCAGCGGCTAGTATTCCGTCCTCGCGCCTCCCAGCGTGCGTTCGGGGCCCCGACCCCACACGGGTCCCATCTGCTTGCCAATGGACCAGGCACTTTCACAGCACATGCATGGGGCCCCAGTGACCTGCGGGGTCCCAGCGCCTTCCAAATGGTCCCTGGCACCTCCCAGCCTTGTCCCCAGTCCCAAGCGACCCCGCGTGGGGTCCCAGCGGCTCGCCAAAATGTCCTGCACCTCCCCCAAGCACGCTCACTGGGCCCAACAACCCCACGCAGAACCCCAGCGACTTGCCAAATCGGTCCCTTCACCTCCCCAGCGTCGCACAAGTCCACCGACCCCGCTGGTCCCAGCAAGCTTGGCAATGGTCCCTGGCACCTTTCCAGCGCACGCACAGGTCTCAGCTACCACGCGTGTGGTCCCAGCAGCTCGCATTGGTCCCTGGCACATCCCCACACGGACCCCATCGACTTCGCACAGGGTCCAAACACAGCAGCCAAATGCTCCGGCACCTCCCCAGCATTACAAAACGGGCACCAGTGATCCCGCGGGTCCCATCGGCTCGCCAAATGTCACCTGGCTCCACCCAGCGTGGCACGGTCCCCAACGACACTGCGGGGTCCCAGCGGCTCGCCAAAATGTCCCTTGCACCTCCCCAGCACGCTCACTGGGCCCAACAACTGCACGCTGGAGAACCCAGCGGCTTGCCAAATGGTCCCTGGGCACCTCCCAGCGTCAGCTCAAGTCCCACCGACCTGGGGCAGGGGGTCCCAGTGGCTCATAAAATGGTAACTGGCATCTCCCAGGACAAGCACGGGCCCCACGGCGACTCCCCCGCGGCCGGGTCCCAGCAGCTTGGCAATGGTCCTTGGCACCTATCCAGTTTAATTTGACAGGGCCCAGTTAATTACGCTGTGGGGGTCCCTGCAGCCTCGCAATTGGTCCCGGCACATCCCTTAGAGGCCATCGACCCCATCGATATCGCACAGGGTCCAAACAGTCACAAATGCCCCTGGCACCTCCCTCAGCACGGCATCGGCACTAGCGATCCCGCCATTGGTCCCATCACCGCCAAATGTCACTCCTGGCTCCACCCTTACGTGGCACGGGTCCCCAACGACATCAGCGGGTCCCAGCTGCTTCGCCAAATGGTCCCTGGCAATATCCCCCAGGCACAGACATGTGCCCCCAGTGACTTTTGCTCTGTGTGCCAGCGGGTTGTAAATAACTCTGGAACATCTTTGCAGTACCACGCTGCATGGGCCCATGTGTCTTCGCACGCTGGGTCCCAGCGGGTTTCGCAAATGGTCCCTTGGCACATCACTAGAGCACGCACAAGCCCCAGCGACTTTGTGCGGGGTCCCAGTGCTTTGCCAAATCGTCCAAGTTCCCTCCCAGCGTGCCCATCGGGCCCAGCGACCACACGCAGGTTCCTGCGGCTTGACAAATGGTCCCTGGCAATATCCCCTTTAAAGGCGCATGGGCTCCCTGGCGCTGGGAGGGGTCCCAAAGGTCAGCAGAATGGTACCTGGCCTCCCCAGCCCGATGGGAGCAGCGAAACTGGATCCCCATGGATCAGCGGCTCGCCAATTGGTCCCTGGCACCTTCCCAGCGTGCGCTCAGGCCCCAGCGACTTCGCGTCTGGTCCCAGCTACTCGCCTAATGGTCCCGGCTCCCTAATTACGCAAGAGACGGGCCCAGTGACTTCGCCGGGGTCCCCGCCAAATGGTCCCTAGCCCCTCCCTCAGCGCAACCACGGGGCCAAATACTTCACTGGGTCCCAGCAGCTTAATGGGCCCTGGCCCCTCCCCCAGTGCACTATCGGGTTCTATGTTCGCCAAATTGTCCCTGGCACTCTCCCCAGCACGCACATTCGAGGCCCAGCAACCCGCGCAGGGTCCCAGAATATCGCCAAATGGTCCGTAGCACCTCCACAGCTAAGTAAGACGGGGCCCAGCGACTCAAGAGGGTCCCAGAGGTCGCCAATGGTCCCTAGCTCATCCTCAGCGCCAAAGACAGGTCTCCCACCCACTTCAAGACGGGTTCGCACTGCTTGCCAATGGTCCTGGGCCCGAGCTCACATGGCCCCAGCGACCAAGATGTGGTCCAAAGCGGCTCACCAAATGGTACCTGCCTCCCAGGCCACCGGGGCCCCGCGGACCACACTCTGGTTCCCAGCGGCTGGCTAAAATGAACCCTGGCACTCTTCAGCGATCGCACAGGCCCCAGCGACTCGCGCAGGGTCACAGGGGGTTTCGCGAATGGTCCCTGCCCTCAGCAATCAGACAGGCTCCAAGCTGACGCCGCTGCACAGGGTCCCAGCTGCTGTCAAATGTTCCTGGCCTTTCCCCAGCGCATGCATGGGCCCCAGTGACTTTGCACGGGGTGCCAGCGTGCTCGCGAATGGTCCCTGGTACATCACCAGAGGGTGTGCACAAGCCCCAGTGACTTTGGCGCGGGTCCAAGCGGTTTGCCAAATCATCCCTGTTCCTCCGCAGCTTCCCACGGGCCCAGCGCCACCACACGCAGGTTCCCAGCTGTTTGACAAATGGTCCCAGGCACATCCCCAGCGCACATGGGCCCCAGCGACTTCGCAGGGGTACCATCGGCTCACAAATGTTCCTGGCACCTCCCATCACACGCACAGGGCCCAGCGACATCGTGCGGGGTCCCAGCTGCTCGCCAAATGGTTTCTGGCAGATCACCAGTACGCACATGCTCAGGCATCAGCAACCACTGGGTCCCAGCAGCTCGCCATATGCGGGCAGCAGTGTGTTGTAGTGGTTTGGCTCTGGACTCCCTGACCGGGAGGGTCGTGGGTTCAATCAGGTGGGGGACACTGTTGCTGTGTACCCTTGAGCAAAGGTAATTTTACCCAGATTGCTCCAGTAAAACCCAACTGTAAATGGGCAATTGTAACGAAAATACTGTGATATCTTGTAACAATTGTAAGTCGCCTTGGATATAAGCCAGCTAAGATTTTATTTAAAAATGGTCCCTGGCACCTCCCCAGCGCCAAGCACACTGACCTATAATGCCGTGGAGTCCAAGCTGCTCGTAAATGATCCCTGGCACATCCTCAGCAGCGCATTAGGCCCCCAAAACATCGCGAAGGTCCCAGCGGCCCAAATAGTCCCTGGCACCTCACCAGGTGAGCAAAAAAGGGCTTTAGCTGCTCGCCAAATGGTCCCCTACTACATCCCCGGGCGTTAGCACAAAGCCTGCCACCCAGCGGACCTCCCAAAACTTGCTAATTGGTAACGGTACATCCTACTCAAGCAAGACGTGGGCTAAACGACCCTCTGCAAGTGGGGATCCAGTACCGCCATATGGTCCCTGGCACATCCCCAGCACGCGTGACGTGCCCGAGCGACCGGTGGCGCCCCAGTGGCTCTCCAAATGTTCCTGGAAGTCCCCAGCGGAGCCCTGGACCCAACGACCCTGTGCCGGGTTCCCAGAGGTTCTCGACACAAATGGTCCTGGCACTCTACCCAGTGCGCCAAGACAGGTCCCAGCAACCACGCCAAGGGGGTCCCAGCAGCTCACAAATGGTCCTTGTCACATACCCAGCACACACATCGGACCCAGCGACCCCGGGGTTCCCTAGAGGCTAGTCCTCCCTGGCACCTCAAGGCACAGGGCAGCAACATCGGCAAGGATTTTGCAAACGCCAAATGGTCCCTGGCATCCCCAGTGACCCTAAAAGCGCAGCTGGACCCAGCCACCTTACGGGGTCCCAGCCGGCCACCAAATGGTCCCTGGCACCTCCCCAGTGTGAGCTCGGGCTCCAGCGACACCGCCTGGGTCCCAGCTGCTCATCAAAATGGTCCCCTGAAGCTCACCAGCAGTCGCTGGCTCCCCAGTGACCCCGCGTGGGGTCCCAGCAGCCGCAGTGGTCCCTGGTTTCCTACCCAGTGCGCGACAGGGACCTTAGCAACCAACAGGGGGTCCCAGCGGCTCGCCAAATGGTCCCTGGTACCTCCAAGCGCGACGCACTGGGCCCCAGCGACCTCAAGCGAGTGTCCAGAGAGGCTCGCACATGGTCCCTTTCCTATCCCCAGCACAGGCACGGGACCCCAGCAACCGAGGGTCCCCAGCGGCCAGAAATAAATGGTACCTGACACCTCTCAGGCGCTCATGAGGCCCAGCTGACCTGTGGTGTCCCAGCAGCTCACCAAATCGTCCCCTAGCACCTCAACAGCGACATCGAGACAGGTCCTCGCGCGCAGGGGGTCCCAGCTGCTCCCCAAATGGACCCTGGCTCTTGCCAGCGCACGACAGGGGCCCAGCAAACCACGCCAAGGGGTCCCAGCGGGATTATAAATGGTCCCTGCCCCTCCCCAACAGCGCACTGGGCCCCATGACTCCACAAGGGGTCCCAGCAGCTCACCAAATGGTCCCTGGCACCTTACCAGCGTGCAGACAGGCCACATCAACCCTGAGCAGGGTCCCAGCGGCTCGCTAAATAGTCCTTGACCCCCCAGCAGCGGGCACGGGCCCCAGCAACTTTGGTGAGGGGTCCCAGCCACGCCAAATGTACCTGGCTCATCCCCAGCGTACGCCGCAGGGGCTCAGCGCACTCGCGCAGGGTCCCAGAGGCTCGCCAAATGGTCCCTAGCTCATCCCCAGCGCCACGGCCCCACCCGACCTTCGCACGGGTTCCCACCGCTTGCCAAATGGTCCCTGCCCAGCTCACATGGGCCCCAGCGACCGGGCACGCGGGTCCAGCCGCTCACCAAATGGTACCTGTCCTCCCAGCGCGTGCCTGGGGCCCTGCGACCACACTCCGGGTGCCAGGCTGGGCGAAATGATCCTGGGCACCTCCCCAGCGACGACAGGCCCCAGCGACCTCCAAGTAGGGGTCCGCCAGGCTCATGAAATGGTCCCTGGCTTCTCAGCACCGCAGGCCCAAGCGACGCGGCCAAGAGGGTCCCAGCTGCTTGTCAAATGCTCCCTGGCCCCTCCCCAGCGTGCACGCCCGAGGCCCAGCGACTTTGCGCTGGGTCCCAGCTGCTCGCCAAATGGTCCCTGGCACATCTCCAGCGCATGCATGGGCCCCAGTGACTTTGCGCGGTGCCAGCGGTCGCAAATGGTCCCTGGTACATCACCAGAGTGTGCATGCCCCAGTGACTTTCTTGGCGGGGTCCAAGTAGCTGCCAATCGTCCTGTTCCTCCCCAGCGCGCCCACGGGGCCCAGCGGACCACACGCAGGTTCAGCGGCTTGACAAATGGTCCCAGGCACATCCCTAGCGCGCATGGGCCCCAGCTTTACCGCAGCAGGTACCATCGCTCCCCGCCAAATGTTCCCTGGCACCTCCCCATCACACGCACAGGGCCCTCGACATCACGGGGTCCCAGCGGCTCGCCAAATGGTTTCTGGCACATCACCAGTACGCGCATGCTCGGGCATCAGCAACCACGCGGGGTCTCAGCAGCTCGCCAAATGGTCCCTGGCACCTCCCAGCGTGCACACTGACCCCAGCTACCAGGCGTGGAGTCAAAAGCGGTCGCAAATGATCCCTGGCACATCCCCAGCACGCGCACAGGCCCCAAAACATTGCAGGTCCCAGCGGCTCGCCAAATGGTCCCTGGCACCTCACCAGTGAGCAAAAGGGCCCCAGCGGCTCGCCAAATGGTCCCTGCTACATCCCGGGCGCAAGCACTGGGCCCAGCGACCCAGCGCAGGGTCCCAGAGGCTTGCTAATTGGTAACGGGTACATCCCCTACTGGGCAAGACGGGGTTAAACGACCCGCGGGGGGATCCAGTGGTTCGCCATATGGTCCCTGGCACATCCCCAGCACACGCGACGTGTCCAAGCGACTTCGCGGCGGGCGTCCCAGTGGTCTCCAAATGTTCCCCTGGCACGTCCCCAGCAAGCGCCCTGGACCCAACGACCCCTGTGCGGGTTCCCAGAGGCTCGACAAATGGTCCCTGGCACCTACCCAGTGCGGCGCGACAGGTCCCAGCAACCATGCGTGGGGTCCCAGCAGCTCACAAATGGTCCTTGTCACATACCCAGCACACATCGGAACCAGCGACCCCGCTGGGTTCCCAGAGGCTCGCCAATAGTCCCTGGCACCTCCCCTCGCGTGCACAGGGCAGCAACATCGTCAGCTTCAACAACATTACTAGAGCTGTTTCAGACCTCAATTCCTCTGTGTAAAAAAGGCCCGCTTTTCAAGGTTCTGAATGCCCTTTATCTAATCTCCATTTCAGACCCCTGGGTCCTTGTTTCTTTTTCAGTCGTAAAAGTCCTCAAGACATTGCCCGCGCCTTTTAGGATTTTGAATGCTTCAATCAGATCGCCACAGTCTTCTTTGTTCAAGATCAACAAAGGTCCATGGTCATCCCCAGGGGGCGCACGGGCAACGACTTCCCTGGACTGGCAGCTGCTCACAAATGGTCCCTGGCACCTCTCAGCGCCCACAGGCCCAGGACTTTGCCCGGGGTCACAGCTGCTCATCAAATGAACCCTGGCACCTCACTCAGCTACTGCATCGGGTCCCAGTTGACTTCTGCCAGAGGGTCCCAGCTGCCCGCCAAATGGTACTGGCACCTCCTAGCGCCGGCATTAGCCCAGCGACCCCGCGACGGGTCCCCAGCGGTTCACAAAGGTCCCTGGCACCTTACCAGCAGCGCACTGGCCCCATCACCCATGCGGACCCCAGCTGCTCACCAAATGGTCTCTGGCACCTTCCCAGTGCAGACCACGGGACCCCAGGTCCCAGGCGTGGAGTCACAGGCTCCCAAAAAGGTCCCGGCACCTCCCCAGCGCCGCCCATCGGGCCGCGACCCAGCACGCCAGACGGGACCCAGTGACTTCGCTGGGCCCTAGCTGCCTCCAATGATACCTGGCCCTCAGCCGCCCAGACAGGGCCCCAGCGACCAAGACGGGGTCCCAGCTACTGTCAATGAACCCTGGCACCACCAGGACGCGCGGGCCCCAGCTACCCTGCAAGGGTCCCAGTGGCTCGCCAAATGGTCCCTGGCTTCCTGCCTGCCGCGAGCACAGTCCCAGCAACCACACGCTGCGGGTCCCAGGTGCCTCTGAAATGGTCCTCCCAGCACATCCCCAGTGGCGCCAAGACGGCCCCAGCGACTGGGCCAGATGGTCTCAGCGTGCTCACAAATGGTACCTGCAACTCACCTGCACTCGCATCGGCACCAGCCGCCACCGCAGGGTCCCAGCGGCTCCACCAAATTGCCCCTGGTTTTTCGCAGCGAGCTGGTGGGGCCCAGCAACCACACGCTGGGTCCCAGCGCTTGCAAATCGCTCCTGGCCCCTCCCCAGCATGCACGGGCCCAGCGACCGCAGGGTCACCGCGTCGCAAAATGGTCCCTTGGCCCCTCCCAGCACGCCAAGACGGGCCCAGCGACCCCGCAGGGTCACAGCGCTCGCAAATGGTCCTCGGCCTCCCAGCGCACGCATGGGGCTCAGCCACCACGGGCAGGGCATCCCAGCGTCGCCAAATGGTCCCTTGCACCTCCCCAGTGCGACGGGCCCAGCGACCCCCGCTGCAGGGTCCCAGCTGCCAGCCAAATGATCCCTGCACCTCACCAGCATGTTCGACCCCAGCGACCTCCCGCATGGGGTCCCAGCGCCTTCACCAACTGGTTCCCTGCCTCACCCAGCGCCACAAGACAGGGCCCAGCAACCACGTTGGGTCCCAGCAGTCACCAACTGTCCCTGGCTCCTCACCAGCGCCCGTCCCAGCGGTCGCCAACAGACCCTGGCACATCACCAGCACACGGGTTCCAGTGACCCCTGCGCTGTCCAATTCCAAAGACAATGGTCCCTAGCACCAGCGGTTTCCTGCAAATGGTCTCTGGCGCTTCCCCAGCGCCAGACGGGAACAGCGACTGCAGCGGGGTGCCAGCGGCCCGCCAAATGGTCCCTGCACCTCCCCAGCTCGCAGACGGGCCCAGCGACCCCGCTGGGATCCCATGCCCACAATGGTCCTGACCACCGTGCGACGGGCCCATAGAGACTCGGCTGGTTCCCAAGCGACTCGCCAAATCGCCCCCGGCACCTCCCCACATCGCCAAGACGGGCCCCAGCGATTGCCAGGTTCCAGCGGTTCTCAACCCATCCTGGCACTCCCCAGCGAGTGCACGGGTCCATTAACCTTCGCAGGGTCCCAGAGGCTCACCAATTGTCCCTGAACATCCCCAGATCGTGCACGGGCCCAGCCACATCACGCGGGGTCCCAGTGGCTCGCTTTAATTGTCCCGGCACATCCCCAGTGCACGCACGGGCCCCAGCGACCACACGGGTCCCAGCAGCTCGCCAATTGGTCCCTGGCACATCGCCAGCGCGCACGACCCCAGCGACATCGCGCAGGTTCCAGCGGCTCACAATCTGCCCTGGCAACCTCGCTGCCGAACAAGGCCCAGCACCACACCTGGGGTCCCAGCGGAACCAGAAATGGTCCTGGCACATCCCCAGGCTGGCCCTAGGTGGACCTTGCTGTGAGGTCCCAGAGGCTCATGCAAATGGTCCATGGCATATCCCCAGCGCATGCACGGGCCTCAGAGACTGCGGTGTCCCACCTGCTTGCCAAATGTCCCTGGCCCCTTCCTAGTGTGCACGGGCCTGCGACTGCTACAACCCGGCGGCTCGCTAAATGGTCCCTGGCACCTCCCAAGCGTGCATAGCCTAACCTGGGCAAGGCTCCAGCGGCTCCCCAAATTGTCCCTGGCCAATCCGCGCCAAGCAGGCCACAGCGACATCGACGGGTCCCAACGGGCCAGCCAAATGGTCCCGGGTCTACGACCAGCACGCACACTGGGGCTCCAACGACCCCTGGCATGGGGTTCCAACGGTTTTCGCCAATGGTCCTGGCACCCCACAGCACGCCAGACAGGGCCCAGGACCCACACGCGGGTCCCAGCGATCGCAATGGTCCCTGGCACATCTCAGCAGGTATGGGGCCCAGGTCTTTGGCGCAGGGTCCCAGAGGTTCGCCACTGGTCCCTGGCACTCTCAGCGCCAGATAGGCTCCCCAGCGACATCGCTGGGTCCCAGGCTCGCCAAATGGTTCCTGGCACATCCTTAGATACAAGACGGCCCCAGCGACTTCGGCCAATGGATTCTGGCACCTCCCAGCACGCAGCATAAGTAACAGCTGACCCGCGCTGCATCCCAGCTGCTCCCCAAATGGTACATGGCACCTCCTCACATGCACACGGGGGCCCAGAGACCACGCCATGGGTCCCATCGCACGCCCAAATGGTCACTGGCCTCCTCATGCGGCGCACGGGCCCAACGACACTTAAGGGGTACTAGCAGTTCGCCAAATGGTCCCTGACCTCCTCTCATAACGGCACGAGGCTCAGAGACTTCGTGGGTTCTAGCAGCCCGCCAAATGGTCCTTGCACTCCCCAGTACGAAGCTTCTACGACCTCAAGACGGGAATCCGAGCGGCTTGCCAAATCATCCCTGGCACATCCTCAGCGATTGCATCGGCCCCAGCAACTGCAGGGTCCCAGAGGCTCACCATGGTCCCTGGCGCATACCCAGCATGCGCACGGGCCCCAGCGACTTTGGGCGCTGAAAGTCCCAGTGGTCGACAACAGTACCTGGTCCCTCCCTCATGGCAAGACGACCCAGCGACCAAGAGGGTCCCAGAGGCTGCCAAATGGTCCGTGGCACATCCCCAGTGCACGACGGGACCCCAACTTCGCTGGGTCCCACCGTTGCTAAATGGAGGCCCTGCCCTCCCCAGTACGGGCCCAGTGACTTTGCGCGGTGACCCAGCATCTCACAAAATGTACCTGGCTCCTCCATAGCGTGACGTGGCCCAGCGACCCCCGCTGAGTCCCAGCTGCTCGCAAATGAACCTTGGTACACCCCTGCCGTTAACGGGCCCCAGCGACATCGCCGCAGGTTCCAGCGGGCTCGCCAAATCGCCCCTGGCAACTCCTCAGCTGCCCAAGGCCCAGCACCCACACCCGGGTCCCAGCGAAACAAGAATGGTCCCTGGCCATCCCCAGCGCCGGGCCCCAGTGACTGCCAAGAGGTCTCAGAGGTCACCAAATGGTCCATGGCACATCCCC